>CATIWM010628643.1:0-11443 GCA_949671775.1 Mallotus repandus
AATTTTCAAGCCATGTTAATTGCCAACAAGTAAATTGTTCATACCTTTATATTCATCAGATATGTTGAGAGATGATAAATCTAGTGTAACATAATGAGTTGCCCTAAAATCTAGATACCATGGCATTTTTTTATTAGATTAAGTAGACAACAGTGAAGGAAGTAAACCAGGTGAAGATGATAGTTCAAAGATATTTGCTTATGGTCGATGTGAGGGAGTTGATTAGCTATGGGTAAAAGACTAAAGCTGAGATGCTAAACGACCACAAGGACTGAAATTGGCATCAAACCTTTTTCTACAATCAAAGGTAGTGTGATTTGTGAATCCATATATTTGACATGAGGTAGAATTGTATCCATTGTAACCACCACGATTTCCTTGACGGACTTGATGATTGTTAGTAGAGGCTTGGAATAGAGTGGACTATGTTAAAGACAAAAAATGTTACACAAAGTTTGGAAGTAGAACCTATGGCTGTTGAGACTTCATAAGTAATTCATATGAAAACTAGTTGTCCATGTAGATCATTGAAGGAAATAGGATCAAATCACTATTGCAATGCCCTAATAATCCCATTATACTCAAAGAACACTATTGCATTAAATTCTGATGTTGAAATAGGTTAGCCAACCAAAGTTAAGGAATTGGTAATGGCCTTCACTTGATACAAATACTGAGACACTAATTTATCATCCTTGGATAAGTTATGCAATTCAATATAAAGTTGAGTCCTCTGTGCATGGCTCACAACATTATAGGCAATAGCTAAGGCATTCCAGACTTATGAGAATGAATTGAGACCGATGAGTTGAGGATATACGTCCTCTATAATTGAAGGCAAAAGCTAAGAAAGAAGGAGTTAAGTTCTATTGAACTGGTTAGTGTATCCAAGATTAATAATGGTTTGATTTGTTACAGAATCAAAAAGTTCTTTAGTAGGGGAAGTTCGGTTCCATTGATTAAATCATATAGATTGTAATAGTTCAAGAGAGGAGTGAATTGTAGTTTCCAGAGGACATAATTCTTAGAGGTTAACTTAATGGAAAAGGTTTGATTAATATAGGTAGGGGTTATAATTAAGGATAAAGGTAGAAGGGACGAAAAGGAAGAAGTAGTGATTGTCACTGTCATTGTTGAAGAAGATAAAGAAGAAGAGGATGAGGTAGGTGTAGTCATTTTAATTTCTTGGCTCTAATACCAAGTCAAAGAACTGAGCAATGTAGTAGAATTGTGTATTTAATTAACTCATGAAGTGTACAAATATAGGAAATACAAAATAACTAGATAACTAGTGTATAAAAAAATATACGACAAATTAACTACTGATAGTTATCTTCACATTTGCAATCGTCAATTTAAAAGCGCAAGTGATTTATATGTGAAAATTTGCCAATTTAAGATGCATTCAAGAATGACAAGCGATTCAATAATTAGTTTCTTTGTGAATAAGCATAGGAATCTTTTTGTGAACTAGATTATAATTGAGCAGCAAATCACTTTTGTTGAAGATATATATCATAAGGTATGTTTTTAGATTTTTTTTAATAATTACTGTTATATTTAATGTTAGTATAAATATAAATTTTTTGTATTACATTAGTTAAATAGTAATTAAAACATAATGTATAGTTTTATGTTTTAGTTAAAAATAAAATTATAATGTAAATTGATTAATATAATGTTAGTTAAAATAAAAACATAATGAACTTTAAATTATTTATATGTTAATAGAAATTTGTATATTTTGTTAGAGTACTTTAAAATATAAAAATAATGTGATCTTCAACAATATAAAATTGTAAAGAAAGTTAAGGATTTAAATGTTATAATAATTTATTTAGTGAGTTGGTAATTGTAAATTTTTTAATTTGTTAGAAATGAAATTTTTTTGTCAAAATAAAAAATTTTGTTAAATTGTGCAGTTGATTGGTATATATGTGCAGATGATGTCAGCTCCTATCCCATAACGAATTTCCTTTCAATGTTTACCACTCCACTTCATGCATTGCCAGCACCATCATTGCATTTTACACATGCAGCAGCACCATCACAATTTACACCACCTACACGCCCAAATCTGTTTGCGCCTCGTGACTCCACTTCTGCTGATGATGATGATGATGATGATGATGACGATGATGAGGACGACAATGATGATAATGAAGATGATGATGATGATGCTGGCACTTCTCTTGTTGGCGGAAGAACATCCCATTATTCATAGTTTTTTGAAATGAACTCCGGTCGAATTGCTCAACGACGTAACTTCAGTTTACGATCAAAAGTACGAAAAAAGAAGTACTGTCGAACTTAATTTTTTTATTTTTTATTTATCGCTAAACATTAACTTATCAAACTTAATATTATGTTCTTATTATTATTACTGTTATAATAATAATTATTATTGTTATTAAATAGAATATTCATTCATTATAATTTTATTAACTTAAATAATTATTAAACTACTCATAATTTTACATAATTATTAACTTTTATAATTATTAAATGACTCATAATTACTATTAATTAAATTCATAATTTTATTATTCCATTATTTTTTTAATATATATAATATATAGTTTATTAATATTATACAATATATATCGGACAAAATACATATATGGATGGTCAACTCAATTAATTTATTTACAATATCTAAACACATAAAAAAAATTGTTATAACTTAATATTATACAATTGATTATTGTCCCTCTCATGAATTTACATACTTGAAAGTGGCCATACAATGTTGCTCAAAAAATAAAAGTGGACATACTTCAAAGTGTACATACATAATAAAAAAAATTTGAATTGACAACTCCGCCAATTGGGATGGTAGAGTTGTCATGAAATAAAAAAATAAATTAATTATTAACTCCACCAACTAGGATGGCGGATTGTTAAATAAAAAAAATACTTTCACACTTACACTCTCTTGATACACTAATGATTTTCTCTCAAATGACAAGGTACAAAATGAAGCCAACACTTTATATTTATACTTGTACAAAGTCGGTGATTACAAACTTTGAGAAGCTTTTTGATTGATAGTCAGAAGCAATTTTTCAACCAAGCTTAGATAGTTCTAGACATATTCATTTCTAGACTTATTAAAATATTAGGTAAATAATTAATTCTAGAAAGCTAAAGAGAGAGTAAGTCAGTGAACTTACTTAATACTCTCCTTCAATGACCACTCTCTCTCAATATATGTTTGCTTACCATACCAAGTTACCTTTTGCAGTTTTTCAACTTTGCACCATTAAGCATTTTAGTAAATATGGCTGCAACATGGTCTCTAGTTTTGATGTACTTTATATTGATCTCTCCAAGTAGGACTTTTTCTTACACAAAGTGATAATGTACCTTCACATATTTAGTCTTTATGTAGATCACCAGATTCTCAATCAAGCGTGTAGCTGACTAATTATCATAGTGTAATTGTACCATGTGCTTAACAGGTTGATGGAGATCCTTCACTAACTGCACCAACCATGTCCATTCTTGTACTGTTATAGTTGATGCTCAATACTTCGACTTAGTGCTTGATAATGATATCATTGGTTGCCTCTTGCTGCACCTATCTAGGTTGAATACATAACATGTAGTCAATCGCCTTGTATCATGATCTCCAGCATAATCAGCATCACAATGTCCAACCATCTCACTTACTTACTTCTTTTTTATATAATATACCATAGTGAATGGTTCCTTTTATATATTACAAAATTCTCTACACAAAGTCTAAATGAGGCTTCTTCATATCTACATAAATTGACTTACTAAACTCACTACAGATAATATATATGTCCTAATGAGATTAAGATAGATTAGGCTACCAACAAGTTATCCATACATTGTAAACTCCTTAAAGTCCTTTCCTTCAGCAGAGCATAGCTTTGTATTAACCTCCACCAGTGTTGAAATAGGCTTGCACTCTATCATCCCATACTTCTCTAGGAGGTCTTTAGTATATGTTCATTGGTATAAAAAGATTCCATCCTTCACTTATTCGACTTCAAGCCCAAAAAAAAGCTTTAACTCTCCCAATGCTTTCATCTAGAAGCGTATTGATAAGTTGGCCTGAATTTGATGAATATTAACTTCATTCTCTCCAATGACGATTTGATCATCTATATAGACTAGTATTATTGCTAGCTTTCCATCTTAAGCTCTCACAAACAAACTGGAGTCTATTGATGCCATTATGTAGTTATTTTGAATCAGCAACTCCACTATCTTTTCGTACTATACTCTTCGTGCTTGCCTCAATCCATAAAATGCCTTTTTGAGCTTGCTTGCACATATAGCCTGAGTGAGCCTTGCTTTCAAACTCTTATGTTTGCTCCATATTTATTTCTCGATCTAGCTCTTCATATAGGAAAGCATTCTTTACATCCATCTGCCAAAGCTTCCAGTGCTTATAAGCAGCTAAGGCCAGTAGAACATGTACTATTGTAATCTTTGCCACTAGACTGAATGTCTTTTTACAGTCCAATCCATATTTCTGTGAGAATCCTTGAGCCACCAAACAATCCTTGTACCTTTCTTCGATCCATCAAGATGACTCTTTACTTTATAAACCCATTTACAGGATATGGATTTTGCATCTTTAGGCTTTGGCACTAGATCTCAAGTCTCATTTTGCTTTAGGGAATCTATTTCTTCTTTCATAGCCTTCCTTAATTCCTTGCTTGAGAATGCTTCCCTATATATTGTAGGCTCTTTGCATTATCTTCTTTAACAAGTGTTGCATTAGTATATTTGGGATTCTTCTTAATTTTTCTTTATATTCTCCTAAGATGTGGCCTATATTCTACTACACATTCATCCTCTTGAATCTCCTCAAGTTGGCTTAGTTGGGCTTCTTCCAATGTCTACTAATGCACTTATATTCACCAAGGGGATTTTGACTTCTCGAGTGACTTATCCTTAGCTATTTCTCTTTCTAGTTCCTCTTTTTGAATTATTTCTTTAACTTCTTCTACCACTTCATCTTGTTCAATTCTTTATTATATCCTTAATTTCTTTTGAGTCTAGTAGAACTATTTCTTAAAGGGATCTCTAAGATGATGCTTCATCAAATATCACATTTCTTGATGTATAACATCTCTCATAATACTTCCACCCTTTTCTTTTATCATTATAACCCACAAAGATGCACCTCATTGCTTTCTTATGAAACTTGCTTTGTAAATGATCTGGTATGAAAATATATCATACACAGCCAAAAACTCAAAAACGACTTATAGTGGGTTTTATATTCCTTAGCTTCTTAAAGGGTGAAATAGATCTAAGTGGTGCTTGTGGTAGCCTGTTATTCACGTGTAGGGTTGTGCATCAGGCAGGTTCGGGTCGGGTCAAATTTTATTTTTTTTCAAAATCTTAAACTGACGCGAACCAAAGTTATTTCGGTCAGTATCCGTCGATTTTTGGGTTAACCAAATAATATTAAATAAAATAAAGGAAACTAACAAGCAAAGCTACTGCGGTAGCCAAAACAGCTAAAGCACGCCCCTTCTACTTTGAGACCCAGGCTCGACACTCAGCAATGCATTTTATGAGGTTTTTATTAGTTTTTGTCAAATGAAAAGTAAAAAATCAAATTGTGGTGGCTGGGAATCGAACCTCTGACATTTAAATACAAGTTTATCGCCTCTACCACTTTGCAAAACCAATTATATTGCTATATTTTAGGGTAATATATATATATAATATAATATAATTCAATTTTCGGTAGAGTTCAGGTTCCGCCCGAAATTTACAAAAATCTTAAAATCAAAATCGAACAGACTCAGTTCAGTTCGATTTTGGACAGAATTTTTAGGTCGGTTCGGTTTTGCACACCTCTATTCACGTGTGCAACTACACTCATGCATTTTTCCTAAAATTAAGGTGGAACATTCTTTGCATGTAGCGTACTTCTACATATCTCTACAAGATGTCTATTCTTCCTTTCTGCTACTCCATTTTATTATATTGTATTAGGACAAATCAACTGCCGATGTATCTTGCAATCTTGCAGATACTTTAAGAACTTGTATGAAGTATATTCGCCTCCATTGTCAATATGAAGGCATTGAGTCCTTCAATTAACCTATTTTTCAACAGTCTCCTTAAACTCTTTAAACTTACTTAAAGCTTCAAATTTTTCTTTCATAAAGTACACCCATACATACCATGAAAAGTCATCAATGAAAGTTATCATATATCGAAAGCCACTTATGGGTGGTTGCTTCATGGGGCCAAATACATCTGAGTGAACCAACTTAAGGGGCTCCTTTATATGATACTCAAAATCTTCATATGGATGTTAATATGCTTTTCCATATTGGCATCCAATGCATACAATGTCCTCTTGAACATCAAGTTGAGGAAGACCCTTGAGTATAGACTTTTTCATCATCACCTTTAACTTATAATAGTTAATGTGTCCTAAGCGTGTATGCCATAAGTCATCTATCTCATTCTTTATAGTCTTGTCTACATAAGTTATTTAAGTTGACATTACGTAAACAGACTCTAGCTTCTTTCCCCCTATAACTGGTGTGCTTGTAGGCTTTAGAATTTGATATACCTTCACATCTTTAGGCCCGAACTCCACATAGTTCTATGAGGATGTTAGTTGTGATGCTAATATTAGGTTCTTCTTCATCCTAGGTACATGTAATACATTATTCAACTGCACCTGTCTCGTATTGTATTGGGGCACTACCATTATCTTGCCAATATGAATAATGGGTAACCTTGGGTTTTTTGTTGTGATAAGAACTCAATCCCCCTTGTATTCTGACATGTTTAAATTTTTCTTTATCTCCCTTTATATGGCTTGGGAACCTATAATCTACTCCCCAATTATTATTATAGTTAATGGATTTATCACTTACAATGGTTAGTGCTTGGTCCTTGTGGTAAGTGCTTGCTCCTCTTTTGACTCAAGTCTGACATATGGTGTAGTCTGAAAGATGGTGTAGCCTCACCAGACTTGCTTGTGACTTGCTCTGCAATGGCATATGAAGCTTAAAAATCCCATTCATCTTCACTTTTAACTTGGGACTGAGAGAATGTTGTAACATTCCATATGTTCTCCCATATCAGCAATCTCGAGCGTAATGGCCTCATTTGCCATAGTTGTAACACTGGTCATTCTTATAATGGCTTTCTTTGTCCTCCGATTGTTTGTTTTGATAAGCTCTCCCTTATTGGAAACTCTTTCCTTGTTGACATTTATGTCATCCTTCATGCTTCAGCTTACCTCTATTGTTTTTATTTTTCACAGCCTTCAAATCTTCATAATAAAAAGGGCTTTCTCCTCTTCTTTGATTGAGACTTTATACATTTGCTTGTTTAAAGCCTCTTGTTTAGCCAATACATTTTCCACCTCATTTAGAGTCGACTCCTTAGCCCATCTACTAGTTACTGTGATGAGTGCATTGAACTCAAGATGTAACTCATGGGCTATGATCCTCCTCATCCTTGTCTCCGTAATTTGATTTTGAGGATTTAATTTTGAAAATTCTTGACATAAAGCTTTAACTTTAGTGAATTATTTGATCACTTTCATGTCTTGCTGTGAGATTGACAATAACTCATTCTCAAATTGTTGGAGCTTGGCGTCATTCGTTTAAGTGAATAATCTAGCAAGAGTGTCCCATGCCTCTTTAGGTGTCTTTGTATCCTTGATGCACTGCAACAAATCATCCTCCACTAATACAGACAAAGAATACATTGCTTTTCTAGGCATGAACTTTCACTTCTTAGGATCATCTTGACTTGTTGGAGATAAGGTCTCACATCCTCCAACAATCTCCCACAAATTTTCACCGAGCATATAGAATTGCATATGAGTACTCCACATGCCATAATTATTATTATTATTATTAAGTTTTTTAAGATTGCTTACCGGTGTAGTCATGTTCGCCATTATGACTTGGTTTATTAACTCTAATCAACCAAATAAGTTTGGTCCCAAACCAATGAACTTTACAGTCCTAGACTGCACACTAATGGCACCTTGAAGTAACATGATCTCTGATCGCTTGCTTCAAATGCATTTAGTAGTCGATCTTTGACCACCCGCTTTGATACCACTTGTAGAATATTTGGAGGACTCGTGTGTAATACACTTCCTTTTATTATATCAAAGAAACTTTAGTACAAACACATAGCCCACACACTAATATTCACACACACTCATATAAGTGTTTATACACTCAACACACTTTCATACTTATACTCTCTTACACATGCACCACTAATTGTCTCTCACATGACATAGTACAAAATGAAGCTAACACTCTCTATTTATACTAGTACAAAGTTGGTGACTAGAAACTTTGAGAAGCTTCTTGATTGATGGCGATAAGTATATAATTTGTCAACCAAGCTTAGATAGTTCTAGATATAGACAATTCTAGACTTATTAAAATATTAGATAAGTAATTAATTATAGAAAGCTAAAGGAGAGTAATTAGGTGAACTTACTTAATAAGGACCATAGCAATAAAAATCTCCCTACAATTAATTTAACTCGATAATATATATACTAAAACTTGAATCTAAAATCTAGTTTAAGTGAGAATAGTTTTCTACGAATTGACCACAACGATTGTTGGTTCAAAGATATTTATTTTTATGGAGGTTTCTAAGGCATCTAGGTAACAATATCCTCCTTGAATATACCAATATTTACAACGTGAATTCAATGAGGTATATAAAAATTATCTAGTTGTTGATTCATAAAATTAGATATTATTGATGGCTGATATAAAATTGGTAAGAAAAAATAAAAATTTTAGTTACTGTCAAATTTATTTTATAAAAATTTAAAAGTTATTTACAATATAGTTATATTTTTAAAATAAAATTTGATAAAATTAGCACAATTTATAAAATTTAAAAAGTAAATTGATATTTTCTAAAAAAAATAAAGTAAATTGATAAAATTTTAACAATAGGATATAAGATGAAGATATTAATTTTTCTTTAAAAAAAACTTTCCAAGAAATGAAGTCATCAATGACATATACATATAGTTGAACATTATAACTACCCAAAAAGTCAAGAATTCAGACCAAGTTGGATTTTTAAAACTATAAATAAATAAAATATCACAAATTTGCTCGTCAAGAAAAAAAAAAAAAAGGGAAACTAGTTTACAATTTTTTGCTATAAAAAAGACGGATGAAAAATGGTACTAAGTACTTGTATCACCCTTTTCTCCAATCCAAAACTAGGTAAAAAATGGCAGAAGAAGTGAAGCTACTTGGCGCATGGGCAAGTCCATTTAGTCACAGAATAGAATTAGCACTGAAGCTAAAAGGAATACAACATCAATACATAGAAGAAGACCTTTCCGACAAGAGTCCTTTGCTTCTCAATTCCAATCCTGTTCATAAAAAAATTCCAGTTCTTATCCACAATGGAAAACCAATTGCAGAATCATTAGTCATTCTTGAATATATTGAAGAAACCTGGAAAAATAATCCTATTTTGCCAGAAGACCCTTATGATCGAGCCACAGCTCGTTTCTGGGCTAAATTTGTAGATGATAAGGTAAGTTTATTTTTCTTTTGTATGTCCCTTTTTTTTTTTTTTTTTGGGAGCTGTGGACTCTTATAAGAGTTTGATATCGAGATTTCAGTCCTGGGATGTTGCCACCAGGAGCCAATTGGACTAGCTAATACTGAAATTGTGTCATGCAGATCGTGCAAACTGCCAGCAAATTTAGGAATGCAAGAAAGGAGGAGAAAGAGCAGATACTTGAAGAAACTGGTCAGCATATTAAGGTTCTTGAAAGTGAGCTAACTGAGAAAACATTTTTTGGAGGTGAAAACATTGGATTCGTGGATATTGCAACATTTTTTATTTTGTATTGGTTCCAAGTTCGTCAAGAAGTAATGCAGATAGAGTTTATCACTAAAGAGAAATTCCCAGTTATAAGCGACTATATGGAAAAGCTCCATGAACTTAGTGTGGTGAGTGAGTGCTTGCCTCCAAAGGAAAAACATTTAGCATATATTAGAGCCAGTTTGGAGGCTGCCAAATATCCCTCCAAATAAAGTGTACCATAGAAGCGTTCAAACACGCACACGCGCACACACTTCTGAATTTTGTTGGAGCCTGAAATTATAGTTGAACAATTTATTCTCTTTTCGCATAGATTCAGCATCGTTAAATTTGATGTTTTGGTTCTTAGTATCTTGTAATTCTTAGTGAAAATAAATTTCATAATTTCAGGAATATGTCCTGAAAAAGTGAATCAAATTTTTTTTGAAGTGGCTGTTAGATAAGCTACTTGTTGTTTGTAATACTTTATACATATATGTTCAATGAAAGAAAGTGTAAGGAGCAGTAGATTCCCATTTCATATTACTCTTTGCGTAACGTTCTCTCTTTTTTGGAATAACAATAACAACACTACATGGGACTTTTTGCCAATTTATGACAAAAAAAAATATATATTTTACCAATGAAAGATAGATTTAAAAAAATTACTAATTTATGTTGAAATAAATAAAAAGAAAAAAAAAATTGTCCGTCAATTAAACTGACGGACTGAGAAAAAATCAAAATTTATCTATTAAGACTTTCAAAACAAATAAGATACTCAAAACTTGATTCGAATTTAATCGAGTTTCATTTTTTATCATTATATTTAAGAGTTCGACCTCAACTCAATATTTAACTCAAGTAACTCGAATTCAAGTTAAAATTATTTAAAAATATTTATTCTTTTTATTATTATCTTTTAAAATTATTTATATTATATAAAATTATTAAATTATCTTTTTAATAAAAAATTTTTTAAAAAAAAACCCTTCGAATAGGCCCAATATTGGACCTCATTATTCAAAAAATTCACAAATTGAAAAAAAAAAATTGACAAGTCCGCACTCTTTCCGCCACCAAGAGTGCGGACTTAAAAAAAAATTGAAGAAAAAAATATTTAGGACAATTCTGCCACTTTGACTGGTAAAATTGTTTAGTCTGCCTGCTAGAATTCTCCAGTCTATCCCAGCTATCAGTAGAGTTTAACCTAATTACCACATCATCTAAAATCACCATAAATTAGTAATTTTCTTATTTCACCGTAAATTGGTAAATATTTAAAAATTCACCATAGATTGGCAAAAAGCCCCAACAGCACAGGTCTCTGCTTATCTTAGATTTAACAGTGGATTTAGAGCCACACATCCTAGTCCTACCGGCTGTGTGGTTAGTTTTGAAGAGTGTCTGAGACTTTGAACACTTGAGAGAGCAGAGAATACAAGATGTAATCCCTAGTCCATCAATCAAGAAGAAGAAAAAATATTTTACACTTTTTCATGTCAGTCTACAATGAATACTGAATTATTTTATTAAATCCCAGGTAATTTTTAAAATCAAACCATTATCTTTATTTTATGATTGTTAATTATAGTCAGATTTTAAAAAAGAAAAA
>CATIWM010628669.1:0-11066 GCA_949671775.1 Mallotus repandus
GCCAAGCGGAACTCAGGAGATAAATGCCAACAATCACGAAGGAAAACATCTGAAATTTTGGAATGCAAGCGCTTCCTAAAAGAAAAAGGAATCCCAATTTTATCTGAAATTGAATAACCCAACCAATTATCATTCCAGAAATTTAAACTAGACCTCTTACCAATCAACCACTAGGAATTACATTGAATATCCTGAAAACAAGGCCTTATAGAGTTCCACACAGATGAAGAAATGTTCAAGTTCCAAGTTTCACATGCTTGCATCACTTTATATTTATATGTTTGTGAAACTGATGCAATTCAAAAAAAATACAGCTACATTCATTTTAAGAAGCGGAGATCATGCATATCTGTCCCTTTAGTTTAGTATCATGTCTTGACTTTTCTTCTAATGATGCCTTTAAATTTATTAAATAAAACAGTGACACCAAATTATTATAATAATAATAATAACAATAACAAAAGACAGCCTATACAGACAAGTGTAGTTTTAGCTAATCACAGCATCATTTTTTAATTATAAAATCAAAACATGTATTGCAAGAGTACAAACGGAGAAAGAGACTATTATATATAAAAGATTATGTTATGTATATCTTTAATTATAGAATCGTTTTTTAATTATAAGGATGCAAAAACATGTGTTGCAAGAAAACTAAATATAGACTTCTTGATAATTTTTATTCTAAAAATTATTGAAATTTTACTTTAAATTTTTATGTCCACCACATAAATATTAATAATGTAATACGTCATATGAGTTTATAATATATTTCAAAATAATAGATGACTTGTCAAAAAAATTATTGTACATAAAATATAATTATGTTTTAGAAATTAAATATGTTTATTTAATAATTCAAAAATTTATTGATTAATTAGTACTTCACGTTATAAATAATTTACTTTGATCCTAAAATTATTAATGTATAGAGATTAAACTGTACCTTTATAAGGCAAACTATATTTTTTTTTCTTTTGAGAGTTCATAAAAGCATGATTATAGGAACTGTGATAATCTTCTTATTTTTAATTTTAACTTTTCACCATCCCTTAATTTCTTTTTATTATATAGATTTTTTTAATTGTAAATATTACTTTCTATTGTAAAGTTTTTTTCTTTTTCTAACTCTTTTTTGTACACTATAAAAATTATAATATATAATACATATAATTCAATAATATATGTTTTCTATTCATAATATAGTATCAGAATTTAGTTTTGTCTAAATTCTTTTGTCTTCGTGTCTAAAAGCAATACCTTTATTTCATTTGTTTCTGATTTTCTTGTTCTTGTCAAATTCATTTCTAGATCCGTTTTTAAAAATTCTTTCATGGAGAAAATTGATGTCTCCAAATCAATTAGCACTATTTTGACCGAATCACACTATAATCTTTGGGTCCAAAATATAAAAAGTTTTTAAATTGGGCATAAATTCTAGTGTACAGTGAATTGAGATATTGTTAAACCTGTGCAAGAATAATATGAATCTAGCGCTATGTTTGTTAAATGACTTAAAGATCAGGATAGCAAAAATCACTTGATTATCACATGGTTTCATAACACTTCTATTCCTTCCATTCATATTCAAATTGTTGATTTTTATACTACTAAGGAAATATGAAATTTTTAATGTAATCGATTTAAAGTCACTGGACTTGCTCATAATTTCTGATTGTCAACTTCTCTACATACTCTTAAACAAGAATCAGGGCAATTAGTGAATGATTTGCTCGCCCAAATACAACCTATTTGGAATTAGTTAGCTCAAGCTAAAATTTGTGCAAATCATCTCCATCTCATTTAGGTTCTCATGACTCTCCACCCAGAATATGAAGCAGTAAAGGCTTCGTTATTGCATCGTCATCTTCTTCCTACTCTAGACGATGTTGTTCAAGAAATCATCTTTGATGAGACATGTCTTGGCTTTGATAAGTCTCCATAAATTGATGCTACTCTTGCAACTACACGGTTCAAGCCACACCACCAAAAATTAGGACTAAAATTTTGTAAGAATTATCGCCAAACAGGGCATAATTTTTTTTATTATCCCATTGTTGAATGTCAATGTTGTCATGAATATGGACATACTACTGAAAATTGTCTTACCGGCCCATCAAAAACAAAGGGTAGATCTTCTAAATCTAAGTGTTCTTCTCAATCTTAATCTTCAATCAATGTTGTTACTGCCTCTGATGGATCTACTACAAATAATGTTAGTGATTTTGGAACTTTTCTAAAACAGGTTCTCTCCTCTAGTTCTCCCTCTCCTACTGCCTTATCCGTTACCCTAGATAAATCTCTTTGGCTTTTTTACTCTACTTTTTGCAATCATATAACCTCAAATCTCTTTGATTTTCAACTAAAGTATCAATCTCCTCTCTTCCACCTATCCATACTACAAATAACATAAAAATATCTATCATTCATATTCGCCATGCAACTATTTATAATCTTGATGTACTTGATACATAATTTGTTCTTAATCTAACTTTAAAGCTTATGTTGGTTAGACAATTATGTAACTAAGGTTTTGACATAATTTTCTATCCTTCTGGTTATCAAGTACTAGATCTGTAGACATGTCAAATTCTTAGGAAGGGTAGAAAGGTGGGAAGATTATTTGACCTTACATATCTTCGTCTTCCCTATAAACTTGTATCTACAACAACAACAATTGTCTCTCTTTTATACTGATGGCATCTTCGTTTAGATCATGTTTTAGCTAGTAAACTCCGTTCTTTAGTGTCTCATAGTTTGTTAAGATCTATAAAATTTGAGCATTTTAATTGCGTAAGCAGTCAATTTACAAAACAACCAGCTTGGTCTTTCAATAGTAATAATTCAATTTCATATATTCCTTTTGGGCTTGTTCACTCTCATGTTTGTTGTCCTCTTATTTAATCTATTAATGGCTATCAGTATTTTATTTTATTTATTGATGATTATTCTCAATTCTCTTAGATTTATTTATTGAAACAAAGATATGAACTTCCTTAAATATATGCTAGGTTTGACAATATAATCAAAATCCAATTCTCTTATACCATAAAAATACTCATATTGATAATGCCATGGAGTATAGGAATTCTTCTTTTCATTAATTTCTTTCACAATAAGGAAATATTATTCAACATTCTTGTTCTCATACATTTTAGCAAAATGGAAGGGCCAAACGTAAACATAGTCACCTTTTTTATATTCTTAGTGCCCTCCTTATCGGTAACTATAGTTTATACTATTAACCATGTTCTATCTCATGTTCTTAATAATTTGACTCATTTTAAACCTTTTGGGTGTGCATGGTTTTTTTTTCATCCGCATAAACAGTCAAAGTTAGAGTTTTATGCTCATTTATGTTGTTTTCTTGGTTATGGTATTGAACACAAATGTACAACTATTGGGATCATATCTCTAATATACTACGTATCTCACAACATGTCAACTTTTAGGAATATACCATGTTTTCCTCTTTGTCAAAATTTCATCAAATTGATCCTTCAACTTCTTTATTCTAGATTAATTCATATGTTGAACTATTTCCTACTTCTTATTTACTTACCTCTAAAGAGCTAATAATACTACCACCTATGTACCTACTCCCGATGAGATTGCTTTAGTTGTAGATATTATACCTAATTTTACTCTTTATCATTCTAATTGAGTAAGAAAAATTTTTGTTTATCTTAATGATTATCATAATTATTCTAGTATTGTCACCTTATATGAACCTCTCAGCTATCGTGAGGCTAGTACTGACCCCTTGAGCAACAAGCTATGATAGAAGAACTCCAAGCTCTTGAGAAATTTGTACTTGGAATTTAGTAGATCTTCCTCATGGTAAGACTTTAATTGGATATAAATGGATTTAGAAAATTAAAAATTGTTCATATGGGTCTATTGAGCACTATAAAACATACCTAGTAACAAAAGGATATACACAAGAATATGGCATTAACTATTAAGAGACATTTGCTTCTGTGGCCTGATTAACCTCTGTTTGAAGCCTCTTAGCCATTGCATTTTTCAAACGTTGGTGCCTTCTCCAAATGGATGTCAAAAATGTGTTTCTTAATGTTGACTTGTAAGAAGAAGTCTATATGCATCCTTCACCAGGTTATTCTCATCCCATTAATAAGATTTGTCGACTTAGACAGACTTTATATGAGTTGAAATAAGTAATATGAGCTTAATTTGTAAAATTCAATTATATTATTGCATAATTTGGCTTCACCTCCAATTCACATGATTTTTCCTTGTTCATCCACATACTAATCATGGTATTTTTCTTCTTTTATTTTATATTGATGATATGATTATCACAAGATTATGTAACTTGTATTTCAAATTGTAATAATATCTTTATAAGCAATTTGAGATGAAGGACTTTGGACCTCTTAATTATTTCCTAGGACTTAGAGTGCCTTCTGATGCTATTGAATATGACCTTTCTCAAGTGAAGTATACTTCAGATATACTTTCCCAAGCTGGTATCACAGATAATTAAACTGTATCCACTCCCTTAGAGATCAATGTAAAATTAACTCCCATGAATGGCATCCCTTTTAATGATCCTACTTTGTATCACCAACTTATTATACCATACAAAGATATTAACTGATATTGCTTGTGCAATTCATTTGGTTAGCCAATTTACAGCTGCTCCTCGCTCATCTAATTTTTTGGTTGTTCTTCAAATTCTTCACTATATGAAAGGAATATTATTTTATGGTCTTAAAAAATTAAAACAAAAGAAAAATAAATCAAAAGTTAAACATTTTATTATATTGAATATTCTTTTATAATACTATGAGCAACCTATTTTTTTGAAGTCCCGTGAGGTTTAGGATGTTTTTCCAATTTCGAGGGACATGGCAACTTTGCCGGAAGGGACATCCGTTCCATTTTTGGGATAGGCACAAATGATTGGTCTAAAGGGGATGCAAGACTCTTTATGTTTGGAGTTGCCACCTAGTCTTAAAAAGACCAGGAAAAGGTGAAAGGGACGGCATCGGGTCACTCAATGAGTATCATCCCCAGCAGAGATTCTGAGCCTGGGAGATCTCATCTACTTTTTGACTATTTCTCATTATGATACTCAATATGCAGCACCCTAGTTTCGGTAATAACAGTTGATATATACACACTCACATAAGCAAATTAATAATAACGGAAAGTACGGGAAATTCAACATAATTATTTACAAGGCTTTCCTAGTGAATACATTTGAAAAGGGAAAAGAAGGTTGTGGAAATGTAAATCTAGCAAATATCTACAAGACAGAGGTTAACAAAACTATGTGCAATTCCATCTATTCATTCACTTGGATAGCAGATAAGCACAACAAAGATGATTGATGCATCTTGAATGATTAAACATATGCACGTAGTTCATGCTCTTGCAAGAATTATTATAAAGCATTTCTAAATGATCAGATAAATAGTAAATAATGATTATTGCAGTGTTGGACCGTAATATCGAAGCTCTAGCTTAAATAAGAAGCTTTCATGTTTATTGAATGCATATTAATGAAAAATGACAATTTATTATGAGTCAAACAAAGCAGAGATTATTCAATTAGCATGCAAATTGCCAGTCTCATCACACAATTACAATAATTTCTCAACTGTTGGCGGCGATAAACTAAAATGCAAGACAGTAAAATAAATGTGCAAAAATGATTGTTTGGTCCTTAGATTTGATTGAGCTTGTTTGGTGTTTTTGAAGCTTTAGCTTCAGTGGATTTTCAAGTTGTCCTCGTCGAGAGGTTGAAAATGATGTGTGTAATGCAAATTTGTATACCTTTGAAGCATGCATTGACAAAGATGTGGTTGGGTTTGGTTCAAAAGCGATCTAAAAGTTCTACAAAAAATGTAGAAAGTGAGCTAAAAGTGTATGAATTGGGACTCATGAGTCTTCAATTCGACAGTGTTTTATTGTGTATGTCTACTTTTTCGCTCTGACAACCCTCTTGGCTCTTGTCATTGTGGAAATAGGAGGTAAAGACCCCTATTTATAGGGAAATGTGTCAAAAATACATGATCACGCGTCCTAAGGTGCATGTGTAGGCGCTTTGGCACATGTAAATGCATACCAGGGCGAGTGATCATGCCTCCGAGGCACGTGATCACGTGCTCTTGCGCGTGTCATGAGGCCTTCTCGAGCTACGATCACACTATTTTAGGGGTGTTTTTTAGGGTTTGTGTATCATCCGAACATGTTTCCATTATCCGTTTTGTCAAAATCAGCTATCATTTTCACACGTGAGCAAAATATGTTCGGGTGTGGTCATGCTCTACAAATTTACTCATGCGCTACTTCCCAGGATTACGTGCACTATTTTAGGGTCACTTTTGAAAGTTTTTAAGGCTTACAAATGTGTTTCTGTCATTCATTTTTTCAAAATTGACTTTTGATTTCATGAAGTGGAACTCCGATCTCATGAGCCAAACATCGATCTGATGAGTTGCTCATTTTAAGCAATATTTGCTTGAAACGAGTGACTTACCACCTCGATAATTTATAGTTCATAAAATTAGAGTGCAATTTAATAATTTAGAGGTCGATTTTACTCAATTTGGGCTTTTTAGACTCACGGTACACTTTAGAAGAGGTACGAATGAACAAACACTTATCATGTTTGGAGGAATGTTTTCATCACTGGACCTTTTGGGGACAATAAAAATTTGATGTATGACAGTTTCCACCTGCTTCATGTGTGTTAAATAGTCCTCTAATAATAATGTCAATACACGTGAAGTAATGCAAATATGCAAAAACCATTTTTGGGAAGAGGTGCTTACTTGATGGTGTGTTGTTTGGTCTTTTGACATTAAGTTCATCATTGTTGATGTTGTTTTATTTTGTTAACGGAGTCACCGCTTATTTGTGTGCTTTGCAATCCCCTCAGGTAAGGCAAGATGATGCTTTCATAACCTCCTTAGGTATCAAGCAAATGAAAGTGCTACTATAACCTACTGAGGTGTTAAGTAAATGAAAATGCCACTTTAACCTTCTAAGGTGTCAAGCAATGAAAATGCTACAATAACCTTTTAAGGTGTCAAGTAATGAAGATGCTACTATAACCTTCTAAGGTGTCAAGTAATGAAGATGCTACTATAACCTTCTGTCAAGTAATGAAGATGCTACTATAACCTTCTGAGGTGTCAAGCAAATGCTACTATAACCTTCTACGGTGTCAAGCAATGAAGATGCTACTAAGCAGGCGAAATGCTTCTCAGTAGATGAAATGCTTCTAAGTAGATGAAATTCTACTAAGCAGATAAAAAATGCTACTAAATAGATGAAATGCTTCTAAGCAGATATGATGCTTCTAAGCAGATAAAATGCTTTTATGCAGATAAAATGCTTCTAAGTGGATGAAATGCTACTAAGCATGTGTAATGCTTCTAAGCAGATGAAATGCTACTAAGCAGATAAGATGCTTCTAAGTATATGAGATGCTTCTAAGCAGATGAAATGCTACTAAGCATATGAAATGCTCCTAAATAGGTGAAATGCTTCTAAGTAAATGAAATGCTACTAAGCAGATGAAAAATGCTACTAAGCAGGTGAAATGCTTCTAAGCTGATGGAATGCTACTAAGCATATAAGATGCTTCTAAGCAGATGAAATGCTTCTAAGAAGATGAAATGCTACTTAGCAGGTGAAATGCTTATAAGCAGATGAAATGCTACTAAGCATATGAAATGCTACTAAGCAGGTGAAATGCTTCTAAGCAGAGGAAATGCTTCTAAGCAGAGGAAATGGTAGTAAGCAGATGAGATGCTACTAAGCAGATGAAATGCTTCTAAGTAGATAAAATGCTTCTAAGCAGATATAAAATGCTTCTAAGCAGATGAAATGCTTCTAAGCAGATAAGATGCTTCTAAACAAATGAAATGCTTCTAAGCAGATAAATGCTACTCTAAGCAGTGAAAAACACTTCTAAGCATATAAAATGCTTCTAAGCAGATAAATAATACTAAGCAGATAAAATGCTTCTAAGTAGTGAAAAATGCTTCTAAGTAATGAAAACACTTCTAAGTGAATAAAAATGCTACTGAGCAGTGATGATGTAGTAATGATGCAGTAATGATGTCATTATTTATTGTGTTTAGAGTGTGATTTTATGATGTGATAATTGCAAATGCGATATGCTTATGTCGTCTGTGCTTTATCTCTCTTTCGATGAATAGTGATATGTCTTTCTGAGATAGTGATGTCAAATGTAGTGTCCTAAAACACACAAAGCTTATGCTTGCACGATTCATGTGCATTTTTTATGCGTTCTTTTAGAAAAATGCAAGTTTGGGACTCTAAGAGCATGTGTGGGGGGTCTCGATGTGTGCGTGTGTGAGTTTTGGAGTCCGTGAGGCTCAGAAGAGCGCATGATCACGTGCCTAGGACATCTATAAAATGAACTTGTTTTCGAGTTTGGAACAGTTTTTACATGTTCTTTGACCTTTTATAAGCCCTTTTGAGTTTTTTACAGTGCTTTTCTTTTGTTTTCTTCTGTCATTATTCTATTTCTTTGCGCTGTGCAGGAATTATAAACTTCCCCCTATTCCTAAGGATCTTGGTGACTTTGGCAGTGTGAATACTGCTTCCTTTTCTTTTGACGAGTTTATTTTAGAGGATGAGGCTATTCTTGGACAGACTGGTACAGGGACCTCAACTACTGGAGCTATAGAGGCTACTAGGACCAATGGTGGAGCCTTTTCTCATCCACCTCGACTTTCTCAATGAGATTCGATTCCTGTTGTCTATAACCTGGAGACTCATGCTTGGACTATTCATCATTGTCTAATTAGTTTACTCACTTAGCTTTTGTTGTAATTTAGATCTTGTTGTGTTTAGCTCTTATTATAGTTTAGATGTCTGCCTTAGCGCTATTTGCTGTCTGATTATAGAACTTGATATCTATGTAGCCCTAGTTGTCTGATTTTACCCTTGCTATCTGTATAGCTCTAGCTATCGTTTAGCTCTTACTTTATGTAGCTCTTGTTGTAATTTAGCTCTTACTATTTGATGTTAGCACTTACTATTGTGTAGATCTCGCTGTCTGATTTTACTATCGATGTAGCTCTGGTTGTTTGATTATAGCACTTGCTGTCTATGTAGCTCTAGTTATCTAATTTTAGCCCTTGCTATCTGTATAGCTCTAGCTATCATTTAGCTTTTGTTGTTGTGTATTTCTTGTTATAATTTAGCTCTTGCTATAGTTTATCTCTTGTTGTTTGATGTTAGCATTTGCTGTTATGTAGCTCTTGCTATCTGATTTTACTTTCAGTGTAGCTCTAGTTGTCTGATTGTAGCACTTATTGTCTATACAGCTCTAGCTATCTGATTTTAACCTTTGTAGTTTGTATAGCTTTAGCTATCATTTAGCTCTTATTGTATTTTAGCTCTTATTTTTATCTAGCTCTTGCTGTAGTTTAGCTCTTGCTGTTATTTTCCTGTAAAGATGATGAAAAAGAGATGTTTTAGTGTCTGATGAATATTGTAATTAATTTACCTATTGGTTGCAATCCTCTAGGCCTATCATTCAGTTACCTAGTAGCTTTAATAAGGTTAGCTCATATTATCAAGGTCTTCCTCCGTGTGTGAAGCAGATGGTTGTCAGGAAGGACTTTGATGGCATTATTTATGCTCTTATTTACAGCTCATATGCGTCGAGTCAGGCCGCGATGTATGCTTTTGTTGAGTGGTGGATGGATACCAACCATACATTCCATTTGCCTTTTGGGGAGATAACTATCACTCCTTTTAATTTTGCAACCATTACCGAGCTGAGTTTTTCCAGGGAGCCTGTCCCTTTTGGTAGTGAGGCATGTAGTTCTGTTATTGTAAGGGACAGATTGTTGAATGATATGTTTGGTGTTACTGCTTCTATGAAGTCTGGCTGCTCCTTTTTTATCAGGTATACACAGCTTGTAGAGAAGGTTAGGTCGAAGCATGACTTGGGTCGTGTTAATTCAGAGTTGTTGGCCAAATGTTTCTTGCTCTACCTCCTAAGTGTCGTTATCTTTTTGAATGCCTCCGGCACTGGTTTCTTGCAACTGTTACTTGTTTTGAGGAATTTGAGGGATCTGCTGAAGTGTAGTTGGGGCACACCCACTTTTGCTCATATGTATTCTAGCTTGGATGTAACTTGTTGAGGAGGCTTGCAGATTTGCAGCTACTTTTTCATGTTGGATGTGAGTGTGGTCTCTTACTTTTTAGATTGTTTCATTTTTGTACTGTTCTGATTCCCTTTTTCCTGACAAGTTTAGGCTTACGAGTTTGGGGTGCTTCCTCGTCCCACTATCAAGCGCTTGAGAGTGGCTTTCCCTATCTTCCACGATGGATTAGGAGGACTTCTGGTTTGATTGAGAGTTCTGCAGAGGTGAGGGGTCTCTTAAGTAGATTGGCCCATAGCCAAGTATGGTGCATTTTGATTTTGCCTTCTCATTATTTAACAACCTTTTATTTATATGTTTCTTAGGCAGATTTGTCCTTGCTGGTGGATGGTGCGACAGGACTGGTCGATTGAGATAGGGGTGGCTTAGCGCCTGACATATAAGAGGGTCTTATTTCCTGGCCTTATTGACAAGGTGTGGTACCTGGGTGAGTGAGTCTATCACTGGTAGGATGGACCGTTCATGGAGAGAGTTCCTGTTGCTCCTCCTGAAGACATATTCTAGGGTCTAGAGCTTGTTGGAGAGGAGCTCAACGGAGCTGAGAGAGGGTATCTGATGCAATGCAAAAATGCATACTTATTTAGGAGTGTTTTAGTAGCTATGTTGTTTATTTTGATGTTAATTTTGTTTTCCAAATGCATTTTAGGTTTCCTTGTTTGTTTTGATGTATTTTTAGGTCAAATTTCATTGAAAGAAGGCTTGAAATTGGTTTAAGCAAGTTGGAAAGCAAAAGAACTCAATTTGGAAGGATTATGCACTGGCACGAGTCATTTTGCTTGGAACGACTGGTTACAAAAAGCTTATGTAACGACTCGGCACCCTGGAACGACTCGACACAGGATGAAAAGCCTAGAAGATTCTGGATTGAGCAGTTTCCGTATTTCG
>CATIWM010628867.1:0-22120 GCA_949671775.1 Mallotus repandus
TATATATATATATATATATATATATATATATGAAAAAAACCAACCCAAAAAAAGAAAAATCAAACAACCATTAGTATTATGGTAAAAGCAAAGCGACAAAAGAATTCTGGGTGGTGGCATTTTTTTTTAATTGTTTTCACATGTGCTTTCTTGTACTTGATTTGGCTTTCTACACATTAGATGGGCTGGCTGCCATCAAAGCATGAGACTGCTACTACTAATACGGCAGTACTAACAGTCATTTCTCTTTTCCCGTTTAAATACCCAGTCGCAGAAACTCAGAAGAAGAAGAACTGAGGAAGAAGGGATCCACCAAACCTCCCTTTCTTCTCTCCTTCTTAATTAATTTCATTAAACAAACACCCATCATGAAAGATTCAAGCTCCCACAACGACGCCGTCAATGTAAAGAAATCCACAACATCAACACCGGCGGCTATACCACCCTACATGAAGGCGGTGTCGGGGTCGCTTGGTGGGATTATGGAGGCATGTTGTTTGCAACCGATTGATGTTATTAAGACTCGGTTGCAGCTCGATAGGAGTGGGACTTACAAGGGGATTATTCACTGCGGCGCCACTGTTTCCAAAACCGAAGGAGTGAGGGCTCTGTGGAAAGGATTGACGCCGTTTGCTACTCACTTGACGTTGAAGTACGCGTTGAGAATGGGGTCAAATGCGGTGCTTCAATCCGCGTTCAAGGATTCTGAGACTGGGAAGATTAGTAATCGCGGCAGAGTTTTGTCTGGGTTTGGTGCTGGTGTTCTTGAAGCTCTTGCTATTGTTACTCCTTTTGAGGTCTCACTCTCTGTCTTCTTCCTTTTTTTTTTCCTCTTCTGGGTTGTTTTTTTCCCTTTAATTGTTTCTTTCATTTTTCTTGAAATTCAATTCTCATTATGGGGATTTAATTCTTAGTCTTTTAGTGATCTGGGTTTCTTTTCTGTAGCTACCAAATTCAAGAAATGCTAAAAGTTTTGCAATAAAACAGTTAAAATGAGCAACCAACCTTCACTTTTTCTTTTTTTAGTATTTCTTTGACTTTTATTATTCTATTATTTCATCTTTATTTCCTTAAATTTATTTTTTTTCTCGATTAAATCGATGATTGTCAGCTCTATACACTATGAAATCATGTTTGTTTATTACAGAAGGAGTTTTGTACGTATTTCTCAAGATTAATTATTAAAAAAGACAAGTTGCTGTCCATGAACTACAATCTGTTTTCCAACTACTCTTCCCCTCCAGGATTACAAATGTTTAATAATACAAAGAGATTGGTAACCTTATTTTGGAGCTATTACGTCAACTGGTTAGCTTGCTGATTTTCAATTTCATCAAAAGTACTATAATCTACCATCATTTCGATCCGTTTATTTTCATGGAGTGTATTGCTTTGTTGTAATGTAGGGTATATCAGCATCTGTGCAGTCTCTTTTATAAGAACATAGGTGATTACTTTGAAGTTCATCTGATTTCTGGTTGCTGCAGGTAGTGAAAATTAGACTGCAGCAGCAAAAAGGGTTGAGTCCTGAGCTTCTCAAGTACAAGGGTCCCATACATTGTGCTCGTACGATCATCCGTGAAGAAGGCATCCTTGGCCTCTGGGCAGGGGCTGCTCCAACTGTGATGCGAAATGGGACAAATCAGGCAGCCATGTTTACGGCAAAAAATACATTTGATGTGCTACTGTGGAAGAAACATGAAGGTGATGGGAAAGTCCTCCAACCTTGGCAGTCTATGATATCTGGATTTCTTGCTGGCACAGCAGGTCCAGTGTGCACTGGGCCATTTGATGTTGTCAAAACAAGGTTGATGGCTCAGAGTCGAGATGGGGGAACATTGAAGTACAAAGGCATGATCCATGCTATCAGAACAATATATGCTGAGGAAGGGCTTCTTGCCTTGTGGAAGGGACTGCTGCCAAGGCTCATGAGAATCCCTCCTGGCCAGGCCATAATGTGGGCTGTGGCTGACCAAATAATTGGTCTGTATGAGAAAAGATATCTCCACAATGCTCCCTTGTAGGGTATTGTTTACAATGGTTTGCTCATTTGGTCTTAAATACCTGGCTAAATGATTTTGTTGGCTGTGACAAATTTAGTTAGTCTTTACGAGAGAAGATATCTGCATAGCGCCATAGCACCCGTGTAGGTATTGCTTTTTTTTTTTTTCCTTTCCTTTTGCTATTTCTACCTTGTAGGTATTGCTTGCATTTTTTGCTTGTTCTGGATTTCAGGTCCTGTGCAAGCACATTTCTTCTTGAGCTGGTTGGCTAGAAGAAATTATTCGGATATGAAATGGACAGTAATAATAACCTATGTAATGTCTACATATTCTTCGAGGAGCCAACCGGTAAAGTTACTGCGAGACATTAGATCTTTCAGTTGATACTTAAGTGTATTTTGTTGGATCAGTGTTCAGTAGGAGTTTATTCAAAAGTGCTATCTTCTTCTAAATACCAATATCTAAGTATATGGATAAATACATTCACTGCCTCTCAAACTTTGCACGTTTACCCTTCAACTTACAAATTGATCATTTTGATACTTCAATTTGCTAAAAACATCACTTATATGTACTTTTTATGTAATTCACATATATGTCTACTTGTGAAAACCATTTAGATGTTTGAAATAGTACAAAAAACTGCCAAGAAGTGTTATTTTTAGCAAGTTCAAGTGTCTAAATATTCATTTTATAAGTTGAAGGGACAAATGGACAAAAGATGTCAGATATCAGGGGTCGGAGATGTAGTACTAGTAGGCGATTCAAGTATATTTTGCTCAAGCTTATGCCATGATGCATCTTGATGTCAACAATTTCTTTTTCTTCTAAAATTGCAGCAACACAACCTTGAAGCGGTCATTTTCTTGTGGATGATCTTTTACAAATTGCTTGTCATTGTGTTTGCTACTTAATGAGAAATTAATTTGTTAGTCTTCAAAGAGAAAAATGGCTGTTGATAGTCAATTTAATTCATATGCGGTGACTCCATTAACTCCTCTCCCATCTTATGAATAAAAATGGCAAAAAAATACCCCCAAAAAGGACATAAAAAAGCAGGTGAAGCAACAAGCACAAGGAACAAAAGCCAGTAGTGTAATTTTTTTTTTTGTTGTAATCAACAAAATTAAAGCAATTAACTAAAAATAACTTGCAAGAACAGCATACATACTGCATCAAATCAGTCCAAAGCAGAAAATAATTAATTTTCTTCTATTCTATTCTTCTAATAGTTAAAAAATCCCAAAACTAAGAGAGCATTGCCCAAACAGGGCCTTAACTCTTGAAGCCCAAAAAAAGGAAAATTTATTTTCACACAACTTTACCCCATTAAATTAAAAATAACAACAATAGCAAAACGTTTGCTATATAAGCAAAGCTATCGCTGCCACAGCCCACAAGGACGATAACCCTAATAGCTATTCGTGAGCCACCTCATCTTTTCTTTTCTTTTCTTTTATACACACTCATACCTTGCTGTACTCTTCTTCTCTGCTAAACCCTAGCTGCTGCTGCTTCTCTGCTAAACTTGTATCTTTTCACTTCCTCCTCCGCCGTCGATTTTCTGTTGATATTTGAGTGCGTTTTAATTTTTTATTTCTTAATTTCTAATCATTTCATTTTTATGTCAATCTCTGGTTAATTTCATTTTAATTAATGTAAGTGGTATTTTCTCGTTCATTTCAGGAGGAGTTTTGTTAAGCTTCGAAACGATGTCGGATGATGAAAGGGAGGAGAAGGAGTTGGATCTTACTTCTCCTGAAGTTGTTACCAAATACAAAGGCGCTGCTGAGATTGTTAATAGTAAAAAATCTCTCTTTTCCTCTTAATACACAAACTCCTTTTGCTTTATATAAATGTTGCTGTTTGATTGATTTCTGGGTTTTTTTTTAATGGAATTGGGTATTGTTTGGTTGGTGAGTTTGAGCTAAAAGGTGATTCTTTTGTGGGTTGCAGAGGCGTTGCAGCTAGTGATATCAGAATGCAAGCCTAAGGCTAAGATTGTTGACGTTTGTGAAAAAGGAGATGCTTTTATCAGAGAGTAAATGAATCCACTTATCTCAACTAAATGGACTCTGTAGTGTAGCTTTCTTTTTTTTTTGGTTATATTTATATATCTATGGGTTTTTTTATTGGCTGGTTTTGTGCTTTTAGGCAAACTGGTAACATGTACAAGAATGTTAAAAAGAAGATTGAAAGAGGAGTTGCCTTTCCTACTTGCATTTCTGTTAACAATACCGTTTGCCATTATTCCCCACTTGCTAGTGATGAGACTCTGTTGGAAGAAGGTGATGTTGTCAAGATGTAAGCTTTTTGTCAGCTTCTTGTAAATTGTAATCCTTTTGTAAATGTATTTTGTTTACTTTATTTAGTCCCTTGAGCATAGATTGTTGGTTGTTTTTGTAATTATGGGATTTCCCTGGGATGCAGTGACATGGGTTGTCATATAGATGGCTTCATTGCTGTTGTTGCACACACCCATGTTATTCAGGAAGGACCTGTTACTGGCAGAACAGCTGACGTAATTGCAGCAGCAAATACTGCTGCTGAAGTTGCTTTAAGGCTTGTAAGGCCAGGAAAGAAGGTAATTTATTTCTGTTATAATCTATATATATATATATATATATATATTTGTAATAAACATCTGTTTGTTACTGGTGCAAATTGTTCAGTGTTGTTTGACCCATCTTTTCCTTTTTTTTTCCGGCTTCTTTGCTATTGATGCATAGAGGATGTAGCTGTTTTGGACCAGCAAGCCTATAATTTTAGTTGATATGTTCGATGTGCTAGTCACTCTCACCCCTAAGTGATGAAGTGTTTTGATAAGCTATGGATTAACATCCAAGTGAAGCTTTCGTCATAGTTACTCTGATTGGGGCATTCTTTTAATGCAAACATATGAAAGACTGGAAAACCAATATTTTCTTAGCCATGCCAAAATGAGCCCATATCTTTTTGTACATACTAATGTTCAACAAATACTCATTTAGCAATTATCTTTTTCCTTCTTGCTTTGCTGATTTTTTTTTTTTTTTTTGTGAGGCTATGCAATATGAGTCTATCTCGTAAATTTGTTTCTCTTCGTTATAATGACACCTAGATATGACGCTTCAGATTAAAGTTTTCAAGTTAGAATCATTTTAGAATTGGAAATGCAGGCAACTTTGCCGAGGTGATCAATTGATATTGATTTCCTCTTTTCCCTGTTGCCAAAATTTTTTATGGCCATGCTATGAATTTTTGGTTGATGCATGTTGTTCAGATTATACCTATTGGTAGTATGTGCCAACATCTTCAAAAATCAACATAATTCAATAGGGTCAAGTTTTCAATGTAAGTTTATCGACTTTTTGTTTGTCAAGCATCTTCTAAATGATGCCATCTTTTATTTGATTTGTGTATGACTCTAAGCTCTCTTCTTCAATTTCTTTCCCTCAAAGTTGTCGGGATCCATTTGGCAGTTTAAAATCTGTTAAAGATTATAATTTGATAGTCATGTTCTCTACATGATGAAAACTATAACGAGCTAAGGATTAAACTCCAGTGAAGCTTGTTCTAGTCATAGTTACACTGATAGAGCATCTTCTATTTAATTATTCTTGTGTCTTGCTTTCTGTGTATTCTTAGTGTGTTTATGGTCTTCAGAGATATATCATGTGCACCATTGTGCTTTTTTATCAGTAGGTTGGCTTCGGGCATTTTAACAAGCATTCTGTTAGATTTTCTGTGATTTTTTTGTGGTATTTTTTTTTATTTGGTGCATTTTGTGTCAAAAGTTGTCTCAATTGCAGCTGATTTTACAACAGCAGTTAGATGGATTGATGATACTTAGACAAGCTAAGTAAACCCTAAATGATGATACCTTTTAAAAAAGCCATGGACTATCAATGCCCAAGTGAGGCTTTTTGTCATAGTTACTCTGATAGGGAAATATTTCTTTTTTCCTTCTCCTGACTGGCTGTCCATTATGTGTACGTATTCAAGTGTCATAATAGCAGGTTAAGACTATTTATGGATTTTTGTTGATAAATTGAAGAGTGAATGACTTAATTATTGTTCTTTTTGAAAATGACCTCTTCGGACTTAGGTTTAGATTAAAAATGTTTTCAGGGAGTGATCTTATGCTAACAGAAAGGCAACTTTGCCGAGGTGGTCAGTGCAATGTTGATTTCCTCTTTTCCCTGTTGCCTATAGTATTGTCAAGGGCTGGATATAGTTTGTTGTGAACCAACTTATCTACTGTTAGTGTGCGTTCACTCTACACTGGCCTAAATACCAAAAGGATTGACACTTTTTTTTTTTTTTGGCAGATGTCTGTCTTGCTGACCCATTTTCTTCTTTTTTTCTTTGCTGATTTTCTTGGTTTTTGACATTTTATTGATCTTTAGTTTTAATTTAATAGTTGTTTGATTGACTTAATTCCAGTTAGTTTTTTTTTTGCCTTCTATGGAGTGGTTTGTTCATGAAATCTTTTATTCATGTTAGAACAAAGATGTGACGGATGCAATTCAGAAGGTTGCTGCTGCTTATGACTGCAAGATTGTTGAAGGTGTTCTTAGCCACCAGCTGAAGCAATTTGTTATAGATGGAAACAAGGTTATACTGAGTGTCTCCAATCCTGAAACAAGAGTTGATGATGCAGAATTTGAGGAGAATGAAGTGTATGCAATAGATATAGTTACAAGCACTGGTGACGGCAAGGTAATTGTGGAGCTGGTGTCAGTGCAACCTGGTCTATTCCTGTTATTCTCAAGCTATTTTCATCCTGTAATACTTGCTGCATTAACGTTTTGCAGCCTAAGCTACTGGATGAAAAACATACTACCATATATAAGAGAGCGGTGGACAAGAATTATCACTTGAAGATGAAAGCTTCTAGATTTATCTTCAGTGAAATTAGTCAGAAGTTCCCCATCATGCCATTCACTGCAAGGTTTATGAGTTCATATATTGTTGTATAAATGTGTTAATCTAGTCATTTTGGTATTTGTCCTTGCATTTCCTAACATTTGAGTGTCTATGCATAGAGCCTTAGAAGAGAAACGAGCTAGACTGGGATTAGTAGAATGTGTGAATCATGACCTTCTACAGCCATATCCTGTACTTCACGAGAAGCCTGGTAAGAATTGTCCTGGAGGAAGTAATATTGTTTGAAGAATTGGTTCTGGTGGAATATAAATCTCTGGTTAAGCTAGACTAATATTGGAATGTTGTTATTGCAGGTGATATTGTTGCTCATATCAAGTTCACTGTTTTGCTCATGCCAAATGGATCAGACAGGATCACATCTCATTCATTGCAGGAGTTGCAGCCAACAAAGACAATAGAGGATCCTGAAATCAAGGCCTGGTTAGCTTTGGGCACAAAGACAAAGAAGAAAGGTGGTGGAAAGAAGAAGAAAGGTAACAGAATATGACTGAGCAAAGCCAATCTCTGTTTATTATTTTTGGCTTATATGTGATTGAGATTATGAATCCAATTTCCTTGTATATTTGCAGCTAAGAAGGGCGAGAAAGCTGAGGAGTCAGCAGACACTGAACCTATGGATGCAACAAATGGTGCCGAAATCCAAGAATGAGGCTCTAATATATATTTTTTGCCATCTCTCTTTCAGTTTTGTTAGTATGTCCTGATTGTATCTTTGTTGGTTATGAAATGATCTTAATATAGTCTCTAGACATCAATCCCAATTGAATTTTCCAGCTTATGGATTGACATTCGTGAAAATTCTGCCTTTTTTTTTTTTTTAATCTTTGGTCATTTAGATGTTAAATCACCTAAAATGTGGATTGCATCATTAATCATCTATTATTCAGGTCCATCCTTGTCTGATGGGGATGCTGTTGTATCATTCACTTGTATAAAGGTGTTTCTTCGTAACTACTTGCTGCACTTGCATTTTGAGATAATATTGCCGGCCTGGTTAGGGTATTAATTCATTTAAATCTTGAAAAAAACATTGTCAATAAAAGTAGGATAAACCCATTATTTGGTCGCTCAACTTATTGGGTTTTTTTCAATTGGTTATTTATCTTCTATTTTTTCAATTGGTTAGTTCCTAATTTTTTTTATTTTGATCTTTTTTTCACTTAGAATGTTAAATTGAAAATGCAGTTATAAAAGTACGTTTGAACAAAAAGTATATCTAAATCAGTTGTCAAAAATAAACAATAATTAGTTGAGATGTGTTTTTATAATTCAACAGAAGACGACAGCATTTTTGAGTGAAAAAAATGATGAAATTAAAAAAAATTAAAGTTGGGGTACTCAATTTTTCAAAATAGAAGACAATGGTCCAATGGCAAAAAATCTGATAAGTTGGGAGACCAAATAATAGATTTTGCCATAAAAATATTTGACAAGAATGAAGGTGCGTCTAATAATTTTTTTGTTCTTAATTTGGTTTTAATGTTTGGCGAGTTTAGACACAGAAGAATTGATTTTTTTTTAGCTAACTTTAATCACAGCTTAATGGCTTGTTACTGAAAATTTTCAAAATTTCTCTTTGTAATTTTATCTCGTATTAGTAAACAAAATATTTTAAGTTAAATATTTAAAAAGATTATCTTTACTAAAAGAATAATCAGGTTTTCTATAATGTTGTATCATAATAATATTTGCCAATAGGAATAAACTAGACATATATAACTTAAATCTGTTGCTATACTATGCACAAAGTTGTAAAAGACTTGAAGAAAACGAAAAGCATGAGAAAATTTGTGTCTACGTTGTAGTTTATCGATCAATAAGCTCAACATATTAAAATTTTCTTTTCTTGAGTGAAATTTTTTTTCCCTGATATTTGACTTTGATTGTTGGCTTCATAACAATCAGTGAAAAGTCCTATATGAAGTCAGAAGTCAGGTATTGTCCATGTATATAAATTGGAGATTAGTGGCGTGTGTGCTCATAAAGTATACAAATAATAGTTGATTGATGTATATGGTTTTTTTTTTTTTTACTATATATGCAACTCTCATAAGTGATCAAGTAACATGGCCTCATTCAGCAGCTTCTACCATACAAATTTGTATTGGTCCTGTGACTCAGGTATAGGAATATGGCTATTTCATATTGAACTGTTAGAATCAGTCCGTTGTCCCTTCTTCTATTCAACTGTAGAGTTTCTTATTCAGCCATTGAACGTGTTGTGTTATTAGCATTGCCATTGGTGAGATTTGATAGCTTCTGGACATATTCACCTTTATCAACAGTTTATTTACTTGTAATTTTTTCCTTAGAGATAGGAATTTTGTTAATAATTATTCAGGAAAAATTTAGTATATTCATGCCAACTATACCCAAGCCGACAGGTTTCTCCCCTGACAAACTCATGCTAAATGGAAAAAGTTGAAGAAAATAGCTTCATTATTTGAACAGATAAATACAGAGTTTTGTCAATGGTTAAGCATAATAATGCACAAGCGAGAAACAATTATTACAAAATACTTGGCGAAAGATAGAATCACATGTACACATATATCACCTCAGGGTCTCCCAAAATGATTCGATAAAATGCAAAAAAATATATAAATACACAGTTCATGTTGATTAAACACTCAAATGTATGGCTGTCGTAAGCCTTTCAAGGCTCCAAATTAAAAGGAAAATAATCAAATCATTGTAAGCTAAACAACATGTGTAGTGTGTAGTATTCTTGTGACAATGCTACGCAATTTATAGATATGTCCATTATCGTTTTCTTTCTTTAGAATCTCTTACTCACTTGCAATTCATTATTTCTTTGTTTGTGATGGAAGCTGCATGTAATCACTACTATGGAAGGTGCTATCCACACTGCTCCCTTCAAGTTCTTAAACTTAAGGGTACCAAGAGAAAAGTGAAAATGCGTATAATCAAAAAAAGAGAGTGACTGATGAATTACCTGTGTAATATGACCAGATAACTTACAACGGCAGAGCTGCTACCGAAATTATGTCTGACAGCATATTCATGATCAGATTCCGCTTATAAATATCTGTCAAATAAAGTTTTAGCCTCAACCAAAATTATATTGTGAACTGAAGGCTTGCATTTCCGATTAAAAAGAAGATATACCAGTATAGTAGCACAAATAGCACAAGGCCTCTCAAACTCTTAAGGTCACTGCTCAGTTGCGAGAAGCTCAACAGCTTGAAAAGAAAATGAATGAATTCGAAACTGAAGGGAAGTGTGAACTCAAAGGTCTGGCTAGCATGTCACATGTCAAAATTATACGATATTACTTGTAGTGCTCAATTTTATATATTTATATAGATATAGATATAGAAAGATCACTCAATAATGTTGTTTCTTAGAAAATATTTTTAGTAAAGTTATTTCATCAGCTTTTGTTCTTAAACGCTGAAATCATTCAATTGTGTCTGATTTATGAATTAGTTACCTCATCATGCAAAACAAATGGATGTTTTGAGCCCGTAAATCTCTCAATTGATTTAATGTGCTCTATTAAAATGTACTTAAATGACAATTTGACTGCCAAAGAAAGGAAATGGCCACGCTAATTGACAAAAAAAATAAAAATAAAAAATAAAAAAAAGAGAAAAACATTACAGTAAATTGAGAAACATAAAAAGAATTTCAAAATAATAAAATTAAAAAAAAGTACGCACGATTGCTGGCCTCTTACATGTTTAAGTGCAATTGATGAGTATAATTACAAAAAATGCCGTGTTTAATAACCATGAATAAAGATATGTTGATGCGTAAGATTAAAAATTAAAAATATATCACAAAATTTAATTAAAAGTAGTTATGAATTCGTGTTTTGTGCGGATCACAAATAATATGTATATTTTAAAATAAATAATCACATAATTATAAAAAATAAAAATTACAAATTAAGCAAATATAAAAGTTAGAACTCATTATTTTTAATATGCATACTAATAATAATTATTGAACAAATAAAATAAAATAAATATAAAAAATGGGTGAAAATTACATATTTTTATTTTTTAAATTAAAAAAATATTTTTATTTGAATATAAAAGAATATTTCAGTTAAAATAAAAGATATTATTTTTTTATGAAAATGAAGGTAATATTTTATATATAATTAAATTAGAGTATTTTATATTAAATAAAACATTTGTACTTTAATAAAAATAAATTTTTAAATTTTTTATAGAAAAATATTGTGAACTTTAATAATTCATCACATAAAATTTTAGAAGTTAATACTAAATTATGAAAACAAATATTTCTCAAATTTTTGGTTTAATAAATTAAAAATAAAATATATCATATTAATTTTATTTTCGTTAATTTTTGTTACCGTAATTTTTTAGTTGTAATAAAATTAGTTTTTAAAATTATTAGATTAATATTATAGTATATATAGTAGTGTTTTAGTTGAACAATAATACTAAATAAATATTTGAGTGATTTAAGGTAGAAAAATATGTAGTATATAAATATTTTTAGAATTTGATTAGTATTGAGATACGTATAATAGTATTTTAGTTAAAAAATAATACTAAATAAATATATGGTAAATATTTTATTTTTAATAAAATTAGGATTTTTAATGATTTGAGTGAATACTCAAATATAAAGATAGACACTTGTTAAATTTTTGGTTTAATGATTTTACAATTATATATATATATATATATATTGTAGGCGGCAGGGTTTAGCGCGCTCCTATGTGTTGGCGATCATGGCACTGTGCAAGCTCAGGGCCTACTAGGAAATACAAGATGGGCTTAGGGCCCATGGTGGAGATGGAGTTGTCACTCGGATGAAAACCGGGACACACTTTACAACAACTAGATTCCACGGAGGTACCCAGAAGCTGTCATCAGAGATCGGGTTCGGAAACTATGTATGGGTTTTTGAATGCCCGCCCCACCTTACGATTGGCCTCGTGTGTGTTTTGTATTTTATTACCTTTGATTATTTGATTATTCTCTTATTATTGGTTGATTGCAATCATTTACGATTTTATATTTATATTCAAATTTGCATATTCACATGCTTATTACCTCAACATTCAAGGCAAATACTAATGAATTTACAATCATACATTCAAAACAAATGGGAGAAAGGATTAGGGATTACATCGCTTTATACAATTACAACAATAATGAATTCAAATAAAACCTCTCAAGAACTAATTAACTCACTAATTACTTAGTGAGTGGAAATCATAAAGGGACCTACATCAAATATGATGTACCATAAATTTAAACATGGTTTATTTACTCAAACATATATAACAATATAACAGTTGCATGAATACTAAAGATGTCAGGCATCACATTTTTATCAGCTACTGAAAATATACCAAAGGATACTAAAAAAAAAATAGAATCCTGCTAAATTATGGTGAGGAGGCGACTGTCTCCTAAGAAGGGGCATCACCTCCTGGATCCCTGTTTAGGAGGCGATCGCCTCCTGGCTAAGGGGTGACGTCTCTTTAAAGGGACGTTGCTTCTTAATCAGGAACACTACGATTCATATATTACTTGAATTCTAAGTAAATCAGATTTTATGCAAACTATACATAAATCTACTTCTAATATATCAATATTTCATGTAATCATGCTCTCATATGACATTTAACACATCAAAAACCCAAAAACATGTGATCAAAACTAAGAAATTGAGTTTTTATGGGAGCAAGAACTTAGAAGGCTTAAACATAGCAATTCTTACTGAATGAACCAAGTTTGATGCTCCTAACTGAGCCCTCAGAGCTTAGTTTGTATATTTTGGTACTTTGAATGTGAGAGAATCTTCTCTTCCCTTAAGAAAAATGAACTCTTCTTTTCACCCTCCCTTTTCCTTCTTAAGTTGTATTTTTCTTTTGTGTTCTTTTTTTTGCTCTATATTCTTTCTTCTCTCCTTAGTGTCTCACCTCTCCTCCCTCCAGACCCTCAAGCCCCATACTTAAGCTCCTTTCTTTCTCTCTTCCCCTAATTCCCAAAAAATGGTGCTACCTAGCATCAACTAATCATTTTCCCTCACCTCCTTATCTTCTCCCCACATTCTCTCCCTTGAAAGTCATCATTTCACGCCCAAATCTACAGGCTAGAGATCTGTGGGTCCACTTTTGGTGTATAGGGCCAAAATGCATTTAATGTAAAGTTAGGTTGGCTCATAAAGAGGCGTTGCCTCTTCGAGCCTAGGTTGAAGGGGCGTCGTCTCTTGGGAAGAGGCGATCGCCTCTTCACCAGGTTTAACTTGGTCTTGGGCCTCCCTATTTCCTTTTAGGCTTTTGGGCTTTGGTTTGGTGTTTTGGGCTTTGGTTAGAGGTTTCGGGCTAGGTTTATGCTTTCGAGTTTGTTTTACAGGAAGCTTCGGATCCTCTTACATTCAAAATTCTGGACTTGCTCATCACTGGGCCTTTGTTACGGGCTGATCAAACCGAGGGTGTCCACAGTTTGCCCCATTGGTTTTTCAAAAACTAGATTTTTGAAATCAAATTTTTCGAAAAAGCAACATGCATAATAGACAGTAAGAGCGACATACCTAATCTGCAAGCTTCACTCGAGTCATCAGCTTCGGGAATTTAAACCCGGGAGGTCAAACTTTGACTTGAAATATGACCGTGATCCTTGGATTTTCCTAGCTCGATCAGCCACTCATTATAGTTGAGGGGTGAACCTCGGGTTTTCCTGAACCGAGATGTCACCTAATGAAGAAAGGTGAAAATGTAACCGTGTTCCTTGGATTTTCCTGGCCCGATTAGTTACTCATTAATAATTTGAGGTGAATTCCGAGCATGGCCCAATCTCCACTCAGTAGAAAAAGATGTGAAACATAACCGTATTCCTCAGATTTTCCTGGCCCAATCAGTTACTCATTATAATTTAGCATGAATTCCGAACATGGCCTGATCTTCACTCAGTAGAAAAAAGAAAGAAGATGCTCTTCAAGGATTCAAACCCGACCAGACACTTCTTTACAACTCGTACTTCGGGGATTCAAATCTGACCAAACGCTTCTTACTAAGAATGCACTTCAGGGATTCAAACCTGACCAGACATTTCTTGAAATGCGCACTTCAGGAATTCAAACCTGACCAGACTCTTTTTCACATAGATAGTGCACTTCGGGGATTCAAACCCGACCAAACACTTCTTTATAATGCGCACTTTAGGGATTCAAACCCGCCCAAATGCTTCTTACAACACATACTTTGGGGATTCAAACCCTACTAAATGCTTCTTATTGAAAATGCACTTCGAGGATTCAAACCCGATCAGACATTCCTTTGCTGATGCTTCGATCAAAATACCTTCAATTGTTCAAAGTTAATTTTGAAATATACCCGAGAAACATAATAAGTAATTCTTCATTTTTTTTAGGTTCCGCTGGGGATCCCTACCCACCTGATGGGCCATTCATAGGCCTCTTGGGCTTTTTTTTCCTTTTTCTTTGCTTTGTAGGGCTTATTCTCAAGAGCCGACCCCCCTTTTACTATATAAAAACCTTTTCTTCCTTTCTTTTCCTTCTTCCTTTCTTTTTCTTTTTCTTTTCCTTTCTCTTTTCCTTCTTCCCCATATTTTCTCATTCTTAAGCATGGGTGATGAGAGAACGCCGCCTCTGCCTCCTTAGGACCTTGTTTCTTCTATCCTCAATCCTCCGCATAGTCATGGATTCACGAAGGGTGACACAATCCCTATTTTGGCAGATTTAAAGAATCACATTTGTTCTCTAGCTTTAGGAGAGGTTAGTATTCAAAAATCCTCATTTTTTCTTGCAAATTATACTAGGTTAGAGCCTATTTACGTTTATCTATCAATTAGAATTAGAAATAAGTTCACATTAGGAGAATATTTGTGAAAATTGAGAAAATCCGTGAAGAGCACGCAGTTCTTTGCATCGAAGAGGCATTGCCTCTTCGAGGAGGCAATCGCCTCCTCAAAAAGACGACGTCTCTTAGCGAAGAAGCGATTGCATCCTCTATCAAAAGGACGCATCACTTCTTGGCCAAGAGGCATCATCCCTTGGCAAAGAGGCGTCACCTCTTCACCAGAAGAGGTTTCTTCTATTTTTATTTTTTGATTTTTGACTTATCACTAACACCCAAAAATATTTAAACAACACAAAACTGATTCTATTCCCGTGCACATATTCAAGGGCACCGGAAACTTTCATAGAGCTTGAATCTTCTGCAATAAGCTCATAGATGACCAGTGGGATAAGATCTAGGACACTGGGTTAAAGGATTTCATTCTTTCTCTACCAGAGGAGCAGGGGAAGATAGGTTATCAGCCTCTTCATGCCCTGATGGAGAGATGGCTAGACACTCCTAACACTTTCCATCTCCCATTCGGAGAGTTGACTCTGGATTCGATTTCTTTTGCTACTATTAGTGGGATTGCATGTGCTGGGAACCCTGTTCTCTTTGATACAAGCCTACATCGGATGAGTCCAGAAACAGTTGCCAACATCGAGCATCTCCTTGGTGTGATTCCCGACATGAAGGGGACTCACACGATTAAGCTACATTCGATCTGGAGTTTCTACACCCGAGAGAGAGCTGCAGCAATGACCAGTCCTCGAGAGATCGACCAGGTGGTGCAGGTGTTCTTGATTTACCTCTTTAGCACTACACTTTTTGCTGACACGGCTAGTTACTTGGACATGATGTTCTTTATACTGCTTCGAGACTTGGATTTAGTGGCCACCTATAACTAGGGCAATTGTGCTCTAGCATACCTCTACAGAAGTATGGACGAGGTAGTGCGTGGAGTGAGGAGGTTCTGTGTTTTTTGGCATGCTACTATGGTATTTTCTTTCCCTTTCTGATTTATTTCGCAAATCTTGTCATCATTCATTGACAATTCTCCTTTACAGGTTTGGGTATTGGAGTTAGAGCTGATTGTCGGGATATCCCGTGTAGCGGATCATCTCCTAGCCATAGGGATGTGGGGTGCCAGCCAAGTACTGAAGAGGTATCTGGCTCTAGTGCACGTTCATCGAGAGCGCCTGAACTCCCTAACTCCTGAAGCAGTACCTAAAAAATAAAAATTCTCCTTTTTAGTATTCTTTTAATTCTATTCACTTACCTGTTAACTTTTTTGCAGATATGGAGTGATCCGTGGGGACCAGAGAACCGGTGGAATCTTGAGATGGTTCGCTCTAGGCCGCTATCCCTACAAAGAGTCCTACTTCGGGGGCCCAGTTGTCGAGTGTGGTATCTTGGTGAGAGAGTGTATAATTAGAATGGTGGGCCTCGAGCATGACGCATTCCTAAGTCTCCTCCTAGGCACCTTTTCTGGACTCACGAGCTTGAGGGTGAGGAGCTTGATTGGACTGTCGCTGGAGAGCTGGCTACTGATCATACCATGTGAGTGAAGAGCTGGTATCTAGATTTTGTTCGAACCCACCTCCTGCAACGAACCCTCTGGACGTCGACTCTACCTCTCAAGTATATGTTTGATTCTTTGATCACTTTTCTCAAATCGCCATGTTCTAATGTGATTATTTGATTTTAGGTTGTGGCTACTGGGCTTGCATTACGTGCTGGAGCCCCGACTCGGGAGAGGCCACCGAAGAGACCTTGCCCAAATCAGGGTGGAGAGGGCACCTCGACTGCAGGAGAGCAGCCTAGACCTCCCACTGTATCTATCTTTAACATAGTGGCTGGCATTCTTGTGCACACTCTGGATTCTTTTGTTCGATGTTGGGTCCCTCCGGGAGAGCTATCACGCCAGTTCCTGACTCTGGATGGGTATCTGACACCTGCTTGCATCCCGACTGGTGCCACTCATATAAATTCTTCTTTAGTCTTATTTTCTCAATCATTCTCAATACTTTTGTTAGTACTGATTGGCTTATCAATAATATAGATTCCTTTGGAGCAAGGCCAGTACATGTACCGTTTGATTGAGGCCCAGATGGATTACATGTTGGGTATTACATAATAATGGAGGGTAAATATTCCTCATACTCTTACATGTATGCATGCTTGCATGATTTACTTATCTTGTGTTGGCTTAAACAGGATTGGGATGAGGCGAGCCGGGCTAGGATTACGACCCTCGAGCGTCAGATCGAGGTGTTTCAAATTGATAAGGATGATGATGAGGACGTCGAGGAGGGAGGTAAGGCCGCGAAAGCCGAGGATTCTAAAGGCACAGATTCAGATGCCCATTAGGCTAGGAGCCCCCTTTTTAGTTATTGAGAATAATACATATGTTAATTATGAAGTTTAGGAATTCCTTTTTTTTTTTTGCTTTTCTATTTTGCTCAGATATAATATTTCAAAATTAATTCAGTTCAACGAATCCTAATTTCAAAGAAATTTGATATTTCTTGATTGCATGAATTGTTATACAGCTAAACTCCTATATTTACAATTGGAACTATGCAATTTTCCATAAAAATTCCCCCTATTCTTTGGTGGAGAGTCAATCGTCTCTTTTAAAGGGGCGTCACCTCTTAAATCTTTGCTTAAGAGTTGATCGCCTCTTTGCAACAAGGCGTCGCCTCTTCGAGGAGGCAATCGCCTCTTCAGTAGTTCTGCAGAAGCTTTAAAATCCCTAGTTTCTTCTAAAATCCCAAATTTTAGCTCCGCCATTTTCTCTCATTTCTTTCTCTGAAACACACTCTAAACCTTTTAAAATGACCGAGAGAAGCTTGAAACAACTGCAAACAATTCTGAAAAACTTGGATGGTGAATCATGGTCTAAATTGGAGCCATTTCATCTATTTGTCTTTCGATCTTTACATGCTAGGAAGATCAATTTCTCATTTCTTCATATTCTTGCTCAATTTTGGGATCCCCAAAAATATGTCTTCAGGTTCAACACTGTGGAGCTATGCCCCTGCCAGAGGAGTTTGAGGCTATCTTAGGCCCCCTACTGAATTCTGCTTGTCAAATCACAGTTCCTTCACTTAATACCTCATATTTGCACTCTATGCAGTATCAAATGGCCCGAATGTTTGACTTTTCTCCTCTGTCTTCACTTCGCCACGTCTTTAACACTAAGATTCTGATAGACTCTCTTTTAGAAGTGATAGTGGCAGTAGATAACAAGGAAGCATATTGGCCTTGGATGTTGGCCTTTTGTATGTATGCTCAGTTTCTACTTGTTTCCATTTCTGATAACAGAGATTCTAAGATTCTGCATATTTTGGATCAAGTGGAAGCAGGCCTAAATCCTTTTCCTCTTATACTAGCTGAAACAATCACCGAATTAGACAACTTTGCTGAAACTAGACGATTCTCTGGAACTCCTTTGTTACTAGAGGTTTGTTTTCTTTCTATTCTTTATTTACTGCCCCTTTCTTTTGTAATTCTTTACTCTCTGCATTTATAATCTGCACAGGCATGGTTTTAAGAAAAATTAAGGCTACTCGAACCTTCTAGAGATATCACACATTACAAAGCCAAGCATTGTTATACTCGAACATCCTCTTCCAGCAGATGTTTGGAGTTGGTTATTCACTTTCCTTAATACTTTGATCCAGTGGATGTGCCCATGGTGGAGGTTACAGCATGTGATTGTTTGGTCTTACACTTACTGTGTTCCTGTAGCTGGCCTTCATTTTGCCACCTTCTACAATCCAGCTCAGCTTTGTAGGCATTATGGACAGAAATAATCAATTCCTAAGTTAGTACATGAGTTTGAGCCAGGGCCTCTCAGCCAGAATTTTCTAGATAACTTGACTGCCAGTTGGCCTCGGAGGACCATTCAGAGGTATATTGACTACAACAGAGATCAGTCAGCTGACGATCAGTATAAGGCATGGGTTCAGTTGCAATAAAGAGAAATGGATGAATTTGTTATTAACAGAAGAACGAGGGTGTTACAGGCATCGAGTGCCCAGGGGATTTAAAAGAGAAGAAGATAGAATTAGCTTATGTAATTTAATCTTTATCGCTTTTTGTTGAATGAAATTTCCTTTTTAGTTAAACAATGTTTAATAAGCATTTAATGCAATGTTCAACAATAATGAAGGCAATCCATTCCATTTAATCTGAGCATAAAGTGATTATACATTTTTGCTTCTTACATATCTCCTGTTGTCAGTTGGTTTGCCCTTGCAAATTTTTCAACCAACTATTTTTTCCCTCTCTCTCTCCTTTTTTAGGTCCTTAATTTTTGTCTAAACTGCCTCTTTTAAGGTCTTCAATCTAGCATGACTTTTTAATTTTCCATTTTTCAAGTCTCTGACTTTTGCCTAAACAACCTCTTTTGAGGTTTTCTCCCTAGCAAGACTTTATAGAAAATATTTCTTCAGCTTATCTATGTTAATGGGCTCTCTGAATTCATTCCCTTCCCAGTCAGATATAATAGCAGCACCCTTGGAGAATAGCTTCTTGATCAAATACGGACCTTCCCAATTCGGTTTAAATTTTCCCCGTGGTTCCGTCATAATTGGCCTAGTAAGCTTTAAGAGCAAATCACCCTCTTTAACCTTCCCTGGCTTAATCTTTTTATTGTAAGCCTGAGTAATTCTTTTCTGATATAGTTGCGAGTGATACATGACCTTCATTCTTTTCTCATCTAACAATGTCAGTTGTGTGAGTCGACTCTCTACCCATTGATACTCAAGGATTTTAGACTCTAAAAGAACCTAGCAACTGGATTTCTAATTCTACAGGTAACATTGCTTCACATCCATACACCAAAGAATACGGAGTAGCTCCAGTCGAAGTCCTAGCGGTGGTTCTGTATCCCCATAGTGTGAATTGCAGGTAATAGGCCTAATCTTTATAATTCTCTAGTGTCTTGGCCAAGATCCTCTTCACATTCTTGTTTGCAGTTTCTACAGCCCCATTAGCTTGTAGTCGATATGGAGAAGACTTATGATGTTCAATTTTGTATTCCTCCAATAAATTAGCTATCTCAGCTCTAAATTGAACACCATTGTATGAGACTATATGATGTGGTAACCCGTATCGGCAGATTATATTTTTCTTTATAAATCTCACCATCTATTTTGACCCCAACTGTGGTGAATGATTCCACTTCAACCCATTTAGAAAAGTAATCAATTGCTACCACAATGTACTAATGCCCGTTGGATGCTTTTGGCCTCACTTCCCCGATGATATCGATTCCCCAAGCTGCGAACGGCCAAGGAGAAGCCAACCCTTGAAGTTCCATAGAAGGCAAATGGCTTATATCACTATATACTTGACAGTTATGGCATTGCTTTACATATTTTACATAATCTGCTTCCTTGGTTAGCCAAAAATAACCTTGACGAGTTATTTTCTTAGGTTAAACTGTCCCGCTCATGTGCAGTCCACACACACCTTCGTGAACTGCTTCCATAATCTTTTGAGCTTCAATCCTATCAACACATCTGAGGTGTACTCCTATCGACATCCTTTTGTACAATATCCCATTAAGGCTGATGAACTGCTGAGATAGCATTCTCATGGACATCCTTTCTTTTCTGTCAGTATCATCAGGGAATCGCCCCATTTTCGGATACTGCTGTAAATCCAGAAACCAGGGTTTCTCTGTGGGTCAATTGGCATTATCATGATCTCTTCATGATAGGGAGTTTGAGATTTTACCAAAATGAGAGGTTTAACTGCTGTTTGTTTCTCCTATATTGAAGCCAACATGGCTAAGGCATCTGACATCTGATTTTCTTCTCGTGGCAAATGTACAACCTTGCATTGAGTGAAGGATAGTAAAACAGTAATCACATAATCCCAATACAATTTCAACTTGTCTTCTTTGACTTCCCATTGTTTGGATATCTGCTTTACCACTAACATCGAGTCTCCATACACCATGATCTCATTTGCCCCCACGCTCCGGAGAGCTTCCAAACCATAAATGCAGGCCTCATACTCTGCTTGATTATTGGTGATCTCAAATTCTAATCTTTTCGCCATTGGGATTATTTCCTCTTCTGGTGAGATTAGAATTACACCTATACCCACTCCTTTGCTACTGACGGCCCCATCGTAGTACATTTTCCATGTCTGGATTTCAATTGCAGTCAAGTGTTCATCTGGAAACTCTAACTCCCATTCTTGTCTGTCATCCATTGGATTCTGAGGCAAGAAATCTGCCACTACCCTTCCTTTCACCACTTTCTTTGCCACATAATCTATGTCGAATTCTGTGAGCAAAACTAACCATATGGCAAATTTTCCAGTCAGTGATGGAGTTTGCTAGAGATATCTGAGTGGATCATGCTTTGAAATCGCTTGGACCCTATAGGATTGAAAGTAATGTCGAACCTTCTTGATTGCCCAATCACTGCTAGACATATTTTCTCTATGAGATTGTAATTAGACTCGTATGGTAGAAGCTTCTTACTCAGGTAATAGACCGCATACTCGACCTTTCTGTTACCCTCTTAAGCCAACATTGCATCGATTGCCTCTTTCTTGATGGCGAGGTAGAGAATCAACACTTTACCCAGTCCCGGCGGTTGCAAAATTGGAGGATTCATCAAGTAATTCTTGATAGTTTCGAAACCCTGTTGACACTTATTATCCTAGATGACTGGTTGATTCTTTCTGAAGAGCTTGAAGATGGGTTCGCAGATAGTGGTAAGCTTAGTTATGAATCTGCTGATGTATTACAGTCGTCCGATGAACCCTCGAACCTCTTTCTCATTCCTCATTCCTTGGTACAGACATTTCTTTAATTGCTCTAACCTTGTTGGGATCCACCTCTATGCCTTTCTGGCTGACGATAGTCCTAACAACTTTCCATATGTTACTCCAAAAACACACTTCTTCGGATTAAGCCTGAGGTTATATTTTTCTACTCTGGCTAAGAACTTGTCAAGAGCTTCGAAATTTCCTTGCCACTTTGGAGACTTTACCATCATGTGATCCACATATATCTCAATTTCCTTGTGGACCATGTCATGTAGCAACGTGGTAGCCATCCTCTGATAAGTGGCTCTTGTGTTCTTCAAATAGAATGGCATGACTAAATAGCAATATACGCCCCATTTGGTGGTGAATGAAGTCTTCAGCTTGTTTATCACTGCCATCATGATCTAATTGTATCCCAAGAAACCATCCATGAAAGAGTACTGAAAAAGCCTTAGAGGGGGGGTGAATAAGGCAATCGAATTTAAATCGACAGTAATTGAAAATTTAATCAAAAATAGAAAGAAAGTTGGGAAGGAAGAATGAAGAACACAATGATTTAAGGAGTTCGGATTCAACAACA
>CATIWM010628939.1:0-16245 GCA_949671775.1 Mallotus repandus
CTTGCGCATCGTGAGAAATAAAAAAAATAGGCACTTGATCATGAATTTGGGCCTTAAAAAGATAAAGAATTTGATAATGATTTGTGATAATATATTTATTATATAGTTCTTCAACTTTACTATTTTGCTATTTGCACCAAAGTGATGCAACTTTCATTACTTTTTTTTAAATATATTTTGGAAAGGGTCTAGAACTTGAACTCAAAAATCAAGTAAATGTCACAAAAATTCGAGTAAATGTTTGTTCAAAAAAAAATTCGAGTAAATGTCACATAGAAATTGATAGAATGAGGTAATTTTTTTAAAAAATAATGTGAGATTTAATTTTATAAATTAATAATAATAAAATTTCAACTCTATATTTCATAATATTTTTTAAAGAAAAAATGATTATGTTGTGGAATTCGGGTTAATTTGCACCGATAATAACAAATTCACCTTGAGAACTATTGCCCCGGTGAATAGAGTGAAAATGATTGTACTAAAAAATTATCCCAAGGTAGATTCCTAGAAAAGAGTGGTGAAGTCACAATGGTCTCATTTAAAAACTACACTCCTTAGACAGAATTTTACCAAGACAAGTAATTTAATAGCATAATAATTCACGACAACTATACTCGACAATAGTTATTAAATAAATATAAAAGAGAACACCAAAATTTAACGAGATTCGGCCAATTATGTCTATGTCCTTGGACACTACCAAAATAATATTTCACTAATTAAGGATTTATTACAAAAGAGAGAAAGAATTAATTGCCTAAATATGGAGAGGAGGGCAATTTTTAGGATTATTAACAAAGGGAGGGGAGGAGTCTATTTATAACCAAAGAACTCCTCCCATTCTTACAACAAATCAATGTGGGATGTGGGATTTTGCCACCAAAAACCAACAAATCTCCATTTTAGCAAACTTCTATATAATTCTTTCACAAATTCAACTTTCAGTAGTGTCTACAAATTTCAACTTTCAATTTTTAACAATATTGACCAAGTCTAAACAATGTTTAAAATTCACCGCAATTACCACTTTTGTCATCACATTACCAGGATTCTCAATGGTTCGAATCTTCTGGATTATGACTCCACCTTCTTCTAGAATCTCCTGTACAAAGTGATATTGAACATCAATGTGCTTCGTCCTTACATGATAAACCTGGTTCTTTGCTACATGAATAGCACTCTGACTATCACAATGGACTTTGATGTAATTCTGCTCCATTCCCAGTTCACCAAGCAACCCTTGAAGTCAAATAACCTCCTACATAGCCTATGTAATTGCCATATACTTTGCCTTTGTAGTAGACAAAGCAACTATTGACTATAACGTGGACTTCCAATTGACTGGTGCCTTTGCAAAAGTAAAAACATAACCAGTAGTTGATCTACGTTTGTCCAAATCACCTGCATAGTTAGAATCATAATACCCAACTACACACTGACCGTCTTTCTTCTCTTGCTGAAATATCAAACCAACATCTACGATGTTCAAAATATACTGTAGAATCCATTTCACAGCTTGTCAATGCTCCTTTCTAGGATCATACATATACCTACTCACAACCCCAACTCCTTATGAAAAATCGGGCCTCGTACACACTATTGCATACATTAAGCTACCAATAACACTTACATACGGTACTTTTGACATGTATTCCCGTTCTGCATCATTCTTTTGTGACATGGATTCACTAAACTTGAAATGAGGAGCAAGTGGTATACTAACTGGTTTTGACTTCTTATTCATGCCAAAACGTTTTAGTACCTTCCTCATATATTCTTTCTTAGATAAAAAAGCCTCCTCAATTTCCTATCTTTAGACATCTCCATGCCAAGAATCTTCTTTGCTCCACCGAGATATTTTATTTCAAACTCCATGTTTAATTGAGTCTTTAATTTCTCAATTTATATATGACTCCTAGAGTCTATCAACATATCATCAACATAAAGAAGAAGATATATATAGGATCCATCTTGTAGCTTGCACAAATACACACAATGATAATATTTGCTTCTTGTGTACTTTTGCCCTATCATAAATTTGTCAAATTGCTTATACCATTGCATCGAAGATTGCTTCAATCCATACATCAATTTTTCTAATTTGTATACCATCTTTTCTTTACCAGCAACTTTGAGTCCATCTGGCTTAGTCATGTAGATTTACTCCTCCAAGTCTCCATGTAAAAATGCAGTTTTTACATCCATCTGGACTAGTTCCAAATCTAACTGTGCTACCAAAGCCAACAAAATTATAATGGAGGAATGCTTTACAACTGGAGAAAACACTTCATTATAATCAACTCCCTCCATCTGAGCGTAGCCTTTAGCCACCACTCTTGCTTTGTAGCGAACATTATCCTTGTCAGAAAATCCATCTTTCTTTGCATATACCCATTTGCACCCAATTGCCTTCTTTCCCTTCGAAAGATTAGATAGTTTCCATATATGATTCTTTTGAAGGGACTCCATTTTTTCATTTGTCGTGATCCTCCACTTTTTTTGTTATGAACTTTGAACTGCTTTATTATAAGTGGCAGGAATGTCATCAATTGTAATTGGTGATGCAGAAGAAACCATATCAACATAACGAGCAGGTTATCTAATGGTCCTCTTTCCCTTTCTAAGTGCAATTGATTCTTATTGTTGTGGAGGCTTTTAGGTCTGAACCTCTTCTTCATCTAACTCTTCTTCTACCATAGAAAAGTTGTTATTAGTTTCTTTATTGGTTGGGACAATTCTAATACCATTAAGCTCCACCTGTTTGGGAGTACCATCTGTCTGCTCCATATTTTCAGAAGTCACCTTTCTCAGCATGGTAGATTCATCAAAGGTAACATCCCTGCTGAAGATTACTTTCTTCATTTTTGGACACCAAAGGTGATAGCCTTTCACACCAGAGGTGATCCCCATAAAGATCGCCTTCTTTGCTCTTAGATTCAGCTTTGACTCCTTAATATGGTAATATGCAATGGAACCAAACACATGTAAGGAATCATAATCTGTAGCAAGTTTTCCATACCATTTCTCCAATGGTGTTTTACCACCAATAACAGTTGATGGTAAGCGGTTGATAAGGTGATAAGCATATACTATAGCCTCAGCCCAAAATTCTCTGCCTAATCCAGCATTAGACAACATACTCTGAACTTTCTCCAGTAATGTTTAGTTCATACGCTCTGCCACCCTATTTTATTGTGGTGTATTTCTAATGGTGAAGTGTCTAATAATACCTTCATCTTTATAGACTTTCAAAAATGGATTATTTTTTAACTCTTCACCGTTGTCTGTATGGAGACATTTGACTTTTCTACCTGTTTGAGTCTCCACCATCTTTTTCCATTTAAGTAAAATTCCCAGCACCTTATCCTTCATCTTCATTGTATACACCCAAACTCTTTGGGAAAAATCATCAATAAAGGTGACATAATAGTGTTTTCCTCCTAACAAAGCGGTCTTGGAAGGCCCCCACACATCTGAATGTACATAATCTAAAATACCCTCAGTATCATGTATTGTTGTTCCAAATTTTACCTTTGTCTTCTTCTCTTTGATGCAATGCTCACAAAAATCTAATTTGCAAGCCCGTGCTCCTTTTTATAATCCTTGATCTATTAGCAATTTCAAGGATTTTTCTCCAGTATGCCCCGAGCGCATATGCCATAATTTGGTTGCTTCTGACTCCTGATCATCATAGAAGTTGTTACTGCTATTATCCCAATAGTTGTACTACCCAGAAAGTAATACACATTATTTCTTTTCTAAATTCCCTTCATTATCACAAGTGCACTATAGATGATCCTCATTATCCTATCTTTTGCCCTTACTTCAAAACCTTTTGACTCTAAGGTTCCCATAGAGATGAGATTTCTTATCAAATCTGGCACACAATGAACACCTGTTAAGGTTCTGATTGATCCATCCTAATTCCTCAAGCGAATTAAACCAATCCCATGTGTGTCAAGAGGAAAATTATTTTTTGTGCAGATAAATCCTCCTTTTAGTTCTTTAAAATCAAAGAACCATTCTCTATTGGGGGTCATATGGTGGCTACAAGTCGAATCTAGTAACCATGAACTAGAACAATTTATTGATGGTGTAATAGCAATTGAGAGATCTGAATCTGTATCATCACACTCAGCTACATTTAACTATAGGACAACCTTTCCCCTTTCAGGTTTGCCTTTATTCTTTAGCTGGGGACAATCTTTCTTTCAGTGCCCTTTTTCTCAATAAAAGGCATATTGATCTTTGCTCAGTCTAGACTTTTGACTTTGATCTCCCTCTCCTTCCTTTATTCTGACTCTATAAATGACCTCTAACAATAAGAGCTTCTGCTTCTACACTTGTGTTTTCTTGCTTTTTTTTCTTTCTCAATTCATAACTATACAAGGCAGTAGTTACTTCACCAAGAGACACAACAACCTTCCCATGAAGTAGAGTAGTTTCAAGATACTCAAACTAATTAGGAGGTGATCCCATCAATATCAAAGCTGAATCTTCATCATTAAAAGTCACGTCCATATTCATTAAATCAGTTACCAACTAATTAAAGCTAGTAATATGATCATTCGTAGTGGTACCTAGAAAATAATTAAAGCAAAACTACCTCTTTTTCATGTAGAGTTTGTTCTGACTGCTTTTCTTCAAGAATTTCTCCTCTAGTGCCTTCCATAATTTACTTGTAGAAGTTTCTTTAGAAAATGCATACTTTTGCTCTCTAGAAAGACATGATCGAAGGGTACCACATGCTAATATATTGATCATCTTCCATTCTTTCTCCTCAACATCATCTGGTTTCTTTTCTTCAATGGCAATGTCTAGACCTTGCTGAAAAAGAGCATCTAGAACCTTACTTTGCCACAAGCAAAAATGACCGGTGCCATAAAAAATCTCCATTGCAAATCTAGCATTTTTCACAACGGTTCTTCCCAAAATTGAAGATGAAGAAGCTGTTGACGTCGATGTGGATTCTTTTGTGTTGTCTGCCATTTCTGCTATAAATTATATTTAATAGCCATCAATGAGAAATGCTAATTAGCCTAAGGAAATTCTATATTGGATTATAATTGCTTATACCATTGCCTCAGAGATTGCTTCAATCCATACATCAATTTTTCTAATTTGTATACCATCTTTTCTTTGCTAGAAACTTTAAGTCCATCTGGCTTAGTCATGTAGATTTCCTCCTCCAAGTCTCCATGTAATAATGCAGTTTTTACATCCATCTGAACTAGTTCCAAATCCAATTGTGCTACCAAAGCCAACAAAATTATAATGGAGGAATGCTTTACAACTAGAGAAAATACTTCATTATAATCAACTCCCTCCATCTGAGCATAGCCTTTAGCCACCAATCTTTCTTTGTAGCGAACACTATCCTTGTCAGGAAATCCATCTTTCTTTGCATATACCCATTTGCACCCAATTGCCTTCTTTCCTTTCAAAAGACTAGATAGTTTCCATGTATGATTCTTTTGAAGGGACTCCACTTTTACATTCGTGGTGATCCTCCACCTTTTCTGTTATGAACTTTGAACTACTTCATTATAAGTGGCAGGAACGTCATCAATTGCAATTGGCGATGCATAAGCAACCATATCAACATAACGAGTAGGTTATCTAATGGTTCTCTTTCCCTTTCTAAGTGCAATTGATTCTTATTGTTGTGGAGGTTCTTGGGTCCGAACCTCTTCTTCATCTGACCCTTCTTCTACCATAGGAGAGTCGTCATCAGTTTCTTTATTGGTTGGGACAATTTTGATACCATTAAACTCCACCTATTTGGGAGTCTATCTGTCTGCTCCATATTTTCAGAAGCCACATTTCTCAGTATGGTAGATTCATCAAAGGTAACATCCCTGCTAAAGATTATTTTCTTTGTTTTTGGACACCAAAGGCGAAAGCCTTTCCCACTAGAGGTGATCCACATAAAGATCACCTTCTTTGCTCTTGGATTCAGCTTTGACTCCTTAATATGGTAATATGCAATGGAACCAAGCACATGTAAGGAAGCATAATCTATAGCAGGTTTTCGAAACCATTTCTCCAATGGTGTTTTACCACCAATAGCAGTTGATGGTAAGCGGTTGACTAGGTGATAAGCATATACTACAGCCTCAGCCTAAAATTCTCTACCTAACCCAGCATTGGACAACATACACCGAACTTTCTCCAAAATTATCCGATTCATATGCTCTGCCACCCCATTTTGTTATGGTATATTTCTAACGGTGAAGTGTCTGATAATACCTTCATCTTCATAGACTTTCAAAAATGGATTATTTTTTAACTCTCTACCATTATCTGTATGAAGACATTTGACTTTTCTTCCTATTTGAGTCTCCACCATCCTTTTCCATTTAAGTAAAATCCCCAGCACCTTATCCTTCATCTTCATTTTATAGACCCAAACTCTTCGAGAAAAACCATCAACAAAGGTAACATAATAGTGTTTTCCTCCTAACGAAGCGGTCTTGGAAGGCCCCCACACATCTGAATGTACATAATCTAAAATACCCTAAGTATCGTGGATTGCTAATCCAAATTTTACCTTTGTCTTCTTCCCTTTGATGCAATGCTCACAAAAATCTAATTTGCAAGCCCGTGCTCCTTTTAATAATCCTTGATCTATTAGCAATTTCAAGGATTTTTCTCTAGTATGCCCCGAGCGCATATGCCATAACCTAGTTGCTTCTGACTCTTGATCATTATAGAAGTTGTTGCTGCTATTATCCCAATAATTGTACTACCCAGAAAGTAATACACATTATTTCTTTTCCAAGTTCCCTTCATTATCACAAGTGCACTAGAGATTATCCTCATTATCCAATCTTTTGCCCTTACTTCAAAACCTTTTGACTCTAAAGTTCCTACAGAGATGAGATTTCTCATCAAATATGGCATATAATGAACACCTGTTAAGGTTCTGATTGATACATCCTAATTCCTTAAGTGAATTAAACCAATCCCATGTGTGTCAAGAGGAAAATTATTTTTTGTGTAGACAAATCCACCTTTTAGTTCTTTAAAATCAAAGAACCATTCTCTATTGGGGGTCATATGGTGGCTACAAGTCGAATCTAGCAACCATGAACTAGAAAAGCTTGTTGATGGTGTAGTAGCAATTGAGAGATCTGAATCTGCATCATCACACTCAGCTACATTTGGCTATGGGACAGCCTTTCCCCTTTCAGGTTTTCCTTTATTCTTTAGCTTGGGACAATCTTTTTTCTAGTGCCCTTTTTCTCGACAAAGGGCACATTGATCTTTGCTCGGTTTGGACTTTGACTTTAATCTCCCTCTCCTTCCTTTATTCTGACTCTGCAAACAACCTCTAACAACTAGAGCTTCTGCTTCTACACTTGTGTTTTCTTGCTTTTTTTTTCTTTCTCAATTTATAACTATATAAGGCGGTAGTTACTTCACTAAGAGATACAACAACCTTCCCATGAAGTAGAGTAGTTTCAAGATACTCAAACTAATCAGGAAGTGATCCCATGAACATCAAAGTCGGATCTTCATCATTAAAAGTCACGTCCATATTCATTAAATCAATTACCAACTAATTAAAGCTAGTAATATGATAATTCATAGTGGTACTTAGAATATAGTTAAAGTGGACCTGCCTCTTTTTCATGTAGAGTTTTTTCTGACTGCTTTTCTTCAAGAATTTCTCCTCGAGTGCCTTCTACAATTTACTTGTTGAAGTTTATTTAGAAAATGCACACTTTTGCTCTCTAGAAAGACATGATCAAATGGTACCACATGCCAATATATTGATCATCTTCCATTTTGTCTCCTCAATATCATCTGGTTTTTTTTCTTCAATGGCAATGTCTAGACCTTGCTGAAAAAGAGCATTTAGAACCTTACTTTGAAACATGTAAAAATGACCGGTGCCATAAAAAACCTCCATTGCAAATCTAGCATTTGTCACAATAGTTCTTCCTAAAATTGAAGATGAAGAAGCTGTTGATGTTGATGTGGATTCTTTTGTGTTGTCTGTCATTTCTGCTACAAATTATATTTAATAGCTGTCAATGTGAAATGTTAATTAGCCCAAGGAAATTTTTTTCTGATGTGGAAGATCAGCCTAAGCTGCAACCACATAGCATACTAAAATAAATCAAGAGCTATGATACCAATTGTTATGGAATTCGGGTTAATTTTCCCCGATAATAACAAATTCACCTTGAGAACTACTTCCCAGGTGAATAGAGTGAAAATGATTGTACTAAAAAACCACCTCAAGGTAGATTCTCAGGAAAGAGTGGTGGGGTCACAATGGTCCCACTTAAAAACCACACTCCTTAGATAGAATTTTACCAAGACAAGTAATTTAATAGCACAATAATTCATGACAACTATACCCGACAATAGCTATTAAATAGACATAAAAGAGAACACCAAAATTTTGACAAGGTTCGGCCAATTATGCCTACATCCTCGGACACTACTAAAATAATATTTCAGTAATTGAGAAAATATTACAAAAGAGAGAAAGAATTAATTGCCTAAATATGAAGAGGAGGGCAATTTTTGGGATTATTAAAAAAGGGAGGGGAGGAGTCTATTTATAATCAAAGAACTCCTCCCATTTTTAGAATAAATCAATGTGGGATATGGGATTTTGCCACCAAAAACCAACAGATTAGACAACCTTTTATTATTTTGTTCTTCAAAAATGCAGAAGGAGAATGTTTAAATACTCAAAATGTTCCCTTTATTAGTTTATTTTTTCTTTTAGGTTCATTAAATCAAATTACTAATTTTGTAAGTATAAGAGTAAATTAGTAGTTTATAATAACACGGATTAAACTCTAATTAATCAATAAGATTTTTTTGAATCAATTAAGGGTTTATTTGGAGAAAAGAAAAGACAAGGGAATTTATTGGCCAAGGTTGTAATAAAATTGCATCTCTATCCAATATACGGATAAAAGTAAAAGGTGGGAACTAAAACTCCAATTTTCAATAAATATAGATGGCTAATACACAAAACATTGACCAAGATTTGCTTATATAAATGGAATTAAGCTCAAATCATTGGAGGGAGCAAAACCACTAAACAAGGCAAAAGAAGAAGTGAAGATTTTTAGAACATAGTCAAGTCTATATCTTTTGAGAGTCATCTGGGCATTAAAATTAAAGGGCATTGAGTGTGAAACAATATTTGAAGACTTTTCAAACAAGAGCCCATTACTTCTGCAATCCAACCCTATTTACAAGAAAGTTCTGATGCTTTTGCACAATAGAAAACCTATCTCTGAATCACTTGTAATTCTTGAATATGTGGATGAGATATGGAAACAATATCCATTGTTGCCTCAAGATCAACATGAGCGAGACAGGGCTTGATTTTGGGCTAAGTTTGGTGATGATAAGGTATGCTTTTTTTTCTCCCTGTCTATATCATTGTTGGGCTCAAAGAACTAATTGGAGGATTTGAGCTTTTTTGTATAACCTTTTATGGGGTTCTTTGATTGGAATATGGTTTTGTTTCTGTGTTCTTTCTATTCTAATTAAGCTTCAAAGAGGAAATAGATTTGTTAGATCAGTAATCTCCCAAATGAACATAAACCTTTGTTAGAAAATGAACCTATATGTTTTGATTTGAATCAAGAGAGTATATTGTAGGCTTGTGGACTTGTCTCTCTACTAGTTTGACTGGAAATCTTGAATTATTCCTTTTCTTTTATGACATATTAAAGTCCAAATAGGCTCCAATTTATGAGATATACAACAAAATATTGTCATTCATTATAAATCATTCAACATAAACTATGATAAATACCATCTAAAATCAGTGAACGTGTGAGGTACTTGAAATTGAAATTTCCCTATCTTTTGCTTATGATCAATCCAGTTTGATCGCTGGTGCTCTTGGCCAAGGCTTATCACTGGCACCTTTGGAATTCAGGTTCGAGTTCTAGTTTCTACCCTATCTCCCCAACGATAAAAAAAAAAGATCCAGTTTAATCTAAAAAATGAATTTAGAGGTAAAACTTTCTAATAATTAATTTAATATTTTTACATACACCTCAAATTTTAATTCTGAAAATGTTATTTAAATAAAAATAATTCGTTTCAACCGTTCTAATAAATATAACAAATATATGTTTATATTTATATTTTATTAATCGGACTTAAAATGGGATTGAAATAAAGTACTTGTACAACCTTAAAACTGTTGTACCAAAGTTCATTTGTTCTGGATAGATCTTAAAATGGCACTGCCCCAGTGCTCTTATCTTAGCAATATCCTATTTTACATACACAAAAGAAACATTGCATAACATACTTTTCTTCTTGATGAAGGTCTTACAATCACTATTCCATAGTACCTTCATGGTGTAAGGAAAAGAGCAAGAGGAAGGAATAGCTTTAACAATGGAGAATTTGAAGCACTTAAAAGAAGAGCTAAGAGGAAAGAAATTCTTTGAAGGAGAGAAAATTGGATATGTGGATCTTGCATTGGGTTGGCTTGCTCACTTCATTAGTGTATTTGAGGAGGTACTTGGCCTAAAACTCATTGACCAAGATAAATTTCCATTGTTACTAGAATGGATGCAAGAGTTTTCAAGTGTCCCAATCATTCAAGAAAGCTGGCCACCTAGAGATAAACTTGTTGCCAAGTTTATTGCTATTAGACAGTCTTGCATTGATGAAGAAACACCTAAATAAAGCTTGTTTATGAGATGTTTTCCCTCATGAATCAATGAAGAAACCCAACATTTTAAGGTTTAATGTGATGATTAATGAATTAATCAATTTGAATGATAATATAATTTAGAGTCTCTATTTTTTGCTATGAAAATAAAATATAGTAGTACAACACTTATAACTTGCATTTTAGTTATTGATTTTAGTTTATTTAGTGCTAAACTGATTTTTGTTATAGGTGACCTTTCAATTTATTCCAATCAATATAAACAAGAAAAACAAAAATTTATATTATAAATCTTTATAGAAAAGAATCTTTATAAGTTCAGTCAGTATTTATTTAATTTTACTTATAATGAACACTAGTAGAAAGTAAATAAAAAAAGTTCACACTACACTTGTATGCTAATTGTGCTATAGAAAAAAAATAAACAAAGAAAGAAAAGAAAAAGAAGTCTGTGGTATGTTGTATAAAACGCATATCCATCTTTGACATTAGGCAACATTCAGCACCTCAAGTAACGGAAGAGACAAAGTCTTGATATCAAAAATCTAACTTATATTTAATTTTAATGTACCAATAACCCTTAAATCAACTGGTAAGGATTGTTGATGCTTAAATAAGGTCTCAGATTCGAGTATTGGTGTCTACAGCCGCATTGAGTAAGTTATTGGGAGACCTTTGCAGCCCTTGTGGTCCTTCCTAGGTCGAACCAGATTAGTCAGAGTTCAGTAGGCTCTGGATACCGTGGTTCAGACCCAAAAAAAATAATGTGACTGTAAAATCGATTGATGAATACTACTTGCATTTAAAAAAATTTGCCATTAATACTTCAAGTAGGGTTGTGCATAACCCGCCCGGATCCAAAATTTTGACCTGACCCAACCTGTTGAAGAGACATGGCTTGGTTAATTTAGATGGAGGGAAGCGGTTCGGTGGAGGTTTTGGGTATTTCTTGGACTTCGGGCTGCGGTTTGGTGGAGGGTTTATAAAATTTGAACCACCCGAACTTCTGATATATATATATATAATGTTGTTATTTAAGCCCCACCCTATAAATATATCTTATTCCCCCAAACTCTAAGCCTAATTCATTTCTCCCCCTTTCCTTCATTCTTTACTATAGCTGCCTCTCGGCTTTCCTCTCACCTTTTCCTAAACCCTAACCCTAAATCCCTTAGTTTTATATTCAAATCCCTTCATTCTAACCCAAAATTTGTTCATTCTAGCATTAAATCCATTCATTATTGTTGATCTTTAATGGTTTATTCAATCTTTGTATTTTGATCTTTGACAAATAATTTAATTGATCTAATATTGTTTATTAAGTGTGTATTAGGTCAAAATCAAACTCTACTTAAGTGGTATATAACTTAATTCATTTGAAGGAAGTAAGGGCTTCAAATATATGCAAAATCAAACCAAAAAGGTGTAATCATGGGCCACTGTCCCTATCGTGAGCCTCTGTCAAGAGCCAAGCTTTAACAAGTCCAAATTTATAAAGTAACCTTGAGCCCCTTACGGTCTGATCTCACGACCTTAAGGTGCCAGTGATGGTGTCATGATCCTTTATCATAATCTCTTTTAACTCATGATAGATTGGCGTCTCACCTTGCTTCAAGTTATTGAGTCGCTCATTGTCTGGCCTCACGACCGTGAGCAGAGAGGTCTTCAGACTCAACATACATATTTGAATTTAACAGCTATATTTTTGTAAGTCATGATTGTGAGCATATAATCATAGTCGTGAGCAGCAGTCTGGCAGGACTCAAGTCAAATTTATTCAATTTGATGTTTGTAGACGTTGGAGATTTCATTATTTACTCCAACAACTATAATTTGAGTTTTTTATCTATATAAACAACTCTTAGAGTTCAATTGAAGGTTTAAGACACTTGATTATTCAAATTCTCTCTTAAGCATTCAATTAAGCTCTCAAATTCTCTCTTAAACAATTTTTATATTTGTATAACTCTTGTGAGAGTTGGTTAGTGTTAGAATAGATATTCTTGCTCTTCTAATTTTTGGATTGGAGAAAATAGGAGGTGAGATTCTATTCTAAAGGAATTGGTTTAAGTGTTTAGCCCTTAAAACACTTGGCAATTGGTTTAAGTGTTTATCCCTCAAAACACTTAGCAATTGGTTATAGAGTAAGCCTAGAAAATCTTATTTATAAGGTTGTATGAATGAGCTTTAAACTCTTGTGTAATCTCAATCTTGTGAATAAGATTGTGGGTGATTGAAAATCCTAACTTGGGGATAAGTTAGGTAGAGACGTAGGATTGTTGTTGAATATGAACTTGTTAAATCGTTGTTTTCATCATTTTTTTTCTCAACATTTTTCAATTCTTGTTTATTTGTTTTTAAGTTTTGATTTTTATTCGATTGCCTTATTCACCTCCCTCAAAGGCATTTTCATTTGGTATCAGAGCTTGAATTCTAGGAACTTAATTGCTAGAAATCAAGATTATAAGACGTGAAACTCAAAATATTTCTTCTCTTCGATGATTCTTTGATGGAAGTGACTACCCTTACTGGAAATTCAAAATGGAGCTATATTTGGATTGTGATTCCATCAAACTTTGGGGCATTGTCCTAAGAGGTTGGGAACCACCCAAAACTACCATTGAAGGAGTAGTCATTACCATCCCAAAGAGTCAATGGAACAACGACCAAAAGGAAGAAAATCACAAAAATAAAAAGGCTATGATCACCTTAGTCTCTTCTATGTCACGAGAAGAAGGTGGCAAGCTTTAACATTGCATTTCAACCAAGGAAATGTGGAAAACCTTAGAGAATCACTACGAAGGTAATGTGCAATTTAGAAATAAGAAGGTTAACTCCACATGTATGAGTATAAGCTCTTCAAAATAAAGCCTCATGAATAAATCACAGAGATGATGAATCGTCTCAATGCTCTTATCACCACCCTTAAGAAACTTGGTAAACATTTCACCAAAGATGAAGTAAATAATAAGATTCTAAGAATCCTACCCAAGAAGGATTGGGAATCTTGAGTTACTTCAATTGAGGAAGCTCAAGACCTTGCTACTCTTTCTACCAATGTGCTTATTGAAAGCTTCTCACCCATGAGCTTACAATAAAGCAAAGAGGTGAAGAGCAAGAAGAAAAGGAAGAAAAGAAAAATAGCATAACATTAAAGGCTTCACAAGAAGAAAGTAAAGATGAAAATCTTGAAGATTCCAGTGATGAAGATGGTTATATTACCATGCTCACAAGAAGCTTTAAGATGTTCTTAAAAAAGAAAATTTCTTCAAGAACTAGAGAATTCAACAAAAAGTATGAAGGAGAAAGCAAGAAGAAAACTAAAGAAGTTACTTGCTATGAATGCAAGAAACCATGTCACATATGAAGTGAGTGCCCCAAACTTAAATTCAAGAGTAAGGGAGCAAAGGAGAAAAAGAAGGCATTCAAAGCTACTTGGGATGACTCCTCCGAATTCGAATAGGAAAAGGAATAACAAGAAGTGGCCAACCTTTGCTTCATGGCTCTTGAGGATGAAAATGAGGTATCATCTATTTCTAATTCTTCTTATGATGATTATTGTGAATATGATGATGATAAGAGCTCTATTGCAAGTAAACTTATGCATAAATATACAAGCTTACTTTCTAAGAAAAAGCTTCATAAGTACAAATTTACTAGCTTATCCAAAGAATCCGAGAACTAGAAAAATGACTTTTCTAATTTTGCTAAGTCAAATGAAAAACTTGCAAATGATTTGGAATGTTTAAGTTCCTTGAAAACCAACTTCAAAAAGCCAATGATGAAAATCAAAAGCTTTTTAAGGAATCAAAAGCTTTCTAAGAAGGTCTTAGAGTTAAAAAAATTCTATTTCCAAGTTCAAAAAGGGGAAAGAGACTTTAGATAGTCTTCTTGACTCTCAAAAATTTCATAGAGATACTCATGGAATTGGATACAAAAATGGAATGTGCTCCTCATCATCATCACACATTAATTTTGTTAAAGCATCATATGATTCTATTGCATCTACATCTAAAAACAAGACTCAAGCTTGAAAATGCCTTAGAGGGGGGGTGAATAAGGCAATCGAATTCAAATCGATAGTAATTGAAAATTAAACAAAAATAGAAAGAATATTGGGAAGGAAGAATGAAGAGCATAATGATTTAAGGAGTTCGGATTCAACAACAATCCTACGTCTCCACCTAACTTATCCCCAAGTTAGGATTTTCAATCACCCACAATCTTATTCAAAATATTGAGATTACACAAGATTTTAAGGCTCACTCTTACAAGCTTATAAACAAGAGTTTCTAGGCTCACTCTAAAACCGAATCCCAAGTGTTTTAATGGCTAAACACTTATACCAATTCCTTTAGAAATAAATCTCACTTCCCTTCTAATCTATCCTAAGACTTAGATGAAGTAGAAATTCTATTTCTAACACACCACCAACTCTCACAAGAGATAATGAAACTAAAATGAATAAATTGAAAGTTTGATAGCTTTGATGAATGCTTAAGAGAGAATGAATGATAAACAAGTTTCTTAGCCTTCAATTGAGCTCTTGGAGGTATTTCTATAGATAAAAACTAAAAAATATAGTTTTTGGATGTATCAATTATGTCTCCAATGTCTATAAATTATTTTTGAATATTCTTGGACTTTTTGTAGCTTAAAGGATGCTCACGATCGTGAGGAAGTGGTTCTAGCTCGTGAGGAGGAAAGTACTAGCCATTACCTTTGAAAAAAGTCAAAAATTCCCATTTTTTATTGTCAGAGGAGTACTTATGAGCTGCTCATGATCATGAGCACTTCTCATGAGCATCACTGCCTTAATCACTTAAAAAGGCACAAAAAGATGCTACAAGAGGTTGCTCGTGAGACGCTCGTGAAGGTGCTCATGTGCGTCATTAAAGAAGATCGAATTAGCCTTAACTTTCTTCATAAAAGTTGTAGATAATTGTCTTATATTTCCATATAACTTTGAATCATCTCAATTGAACATCTTTAACTCAAGATATTGCTTAAATACTAAGAGCTGCTCAACTTAAGATGAAAGCTCCATATACTGACTTTGATTCAAGATTTTCATATCCAAATGAGCTTAGATTTTGACAAGTAAGATCAATTAGGAAAGCTTAAGATGTCTCATTCAAATGTTAAGAAGAACACTCCCTCATTATAGAGCTCTAAGAATGTTAAAATCTTCCTTGAATCTCGGAGGTTAAATTAGCCCAAAAGCATGTTTAACTCCATTTTGATTTGCATGATAGTCCTAGCTTATACACACTTAAACAAACATATTAAATGCTTAAAACTAAGATTTTTAAGATCAAAATCAAGATTGATTATTGCTAAGGCTAACAATCTCCCCCTTTTTGATTTTAACAAACTTATTTTAAGTTTGAGAAAATAATATAAAGTGAAGTCTGTGAAAATTTGAACTTTACTTAATTAGATGATACATACTCCCCCTAAGATTATGCATAAGATAAAAATTAAGGAGTAAGCAATAATTAAAAAGAAATGAATATATTTCTTTATTTCTCCTCCTATTGGACATGATAAGAAATATAAATTTTAGAATTATC
>CATIWM010628952.1:0-21092 GCA_949671775.1 Mallotus repandus
CAAGAATAGCAAAACTAAATAAAAGAACATGACAAAAAAGGGATATGGGGTTGGGGAAGAAAAGGATGATAAGGAGAAAAGAGAGAGAAAAGGGGAAGAAAATAAAAGAAATTGAAAAATAGATGGATGGAAAAAGGGCAAAAATTGGGCTAAAGGACACGACACTAGGGTGCGAAATTAGTGTTGAGATTGAACATCGGTGTGTCGATATGGTGCAAAAATGGTGTAACATTCGACCTGAAATCACCATTTGCTATAGATTAAACAATATCATGGTGCTGAGGTGGTGTCGAAGTGGTGCTGGAAAGAAGGTTCAGTGACACAGGGGTGCGGAAGTGGTATGGAAAAGATGTCGGGGTGTGAGGATGGATGGTTCAATGAGAAACTGATGTGTCAATCTAGTGTGAAACTGGTGTGAAATTCGATAGAGAATGTACAGGTTTGGCGATGAAGCACACTCCCTATGTTAAAGTGGTGTCAAAACGGTACGACGACGGTGCTGATACTGTGTTTAAGTGGTGTGGCTTTCGGGCTAAAATTAAATTACTATAGTTTTTTACGACACCGGTGTGTGGATGCAGTGTCTAAGTTGTGTCAGGGTTATGAGAATGTAGTGTTAAAGCGGTGTTAATCCCTTGTGTAGTCACCAAAACACCATTCCTTAGCTTTTAATTCCCTTTCTCCATGCATGATTTTCATAAGTAAAAATTAACAAAAACTAATGAAAATTAAAGTAAAATGAAGCATAAAAATTGGAAAGAAACATAAAAGAATATAATATTTTGAAATAAACTTAAAAGAAAAGTAAGTTGCCCCTCAAGAGCAGTAATTTAAGGTCATTTGTTTGACCCTTAATGTTGGATCTTCAATTAGGGAGGAGGGGTCAAAGAATAATCCTCCATCATTTGAGCTTGCTTATTTGACACCTGAAAAGAAGATAGAAAATTCTTAAATTTTATATATGTCACACTATTGTTAATTTTCCATTCTTTTTTAACTTTCTCCAAAGGCCCCCTTTTCTTCCTAACATTCTTTATTACTTTCACCTCCTTAGTATCCCGAATGAGGCATGTTTTAAGTGACTCTCTGGGAACTTGTGGAAGAACATCTTTAGCACAAATCTCAACTACATCTACCCAAAAGTAAGAAGTCATTGATGAGGATTGGGTTGGCTTCTTGAAGACATCAAACTCTACTATTTCTTCTCCAATCTCGAGAATGATTTTTCCATGTTTGACATCAATAATTGCACCAATAGTAGCAAGGAAAGGACACCCCAAGATGATTGGAATTTGAAGGTCCTCCTCCATTTCTAAGATGATAAAATCTCTCGGCACATAATAATCTCCAACTTTAATGGGTACATCTTCTACGATTCCATAAGGATAGATAATAGACCTATCCGCTAATTGTAATGACACCATTGTCGGTTGTGGCTCACCAATGTTTAGGCGCCTGCACAAGGAAAGAGGCATTATGCTTATGCTTGCACCTATATCACATAAAGATCTACCTATAAACTCATTTCCAATAGTACAAGGAATAGTGATACTCTCTGGATCCTTAAGCTTTTGTGGAATCTTGTTTTGAATTACTACCCTACACTGCTCATTGATAGGAATGGTTTCATGATCCTCCCACTTTTGCTTATGTTAAATCATGCCTTTTAGGAACTTTGCATAGGTGGCCATCGTGTTGGTCACATCCAAAATTGGTATGTTAAGCTTGAGTTGTTGGAATGCCTTTAAAAACTTCCTAAAATGCTTGTCATGTTTGTCATGTTTGCTCCTTTGTTGCCTTTGAGGGAAGGGTAGTGGTGGAGTGATAATTTTAGGCACCTATTCTTTCTTATATCCCTTTTCTTCAATGTATTCCTCAGTCTATTTTCCTTGTGAACATCCTTTGCAACCTCTTCTTCTTCCTTTTTGATTCCCACCTCAGGTAGTTGCTTTCCACTTCAAAGCATTATTGCATTCACATGCTCTCTTGGATTCTCTGGTTGACTAGTAAGTTTACTCGGTTGTCAAAACTTAGAGGCACTAGCTTGTGAAGCAATTTAATTCTCTACCATCTTTTCATGCGCAAAGAGCTAACTAATTTGAGATGCTTGGGACGTAAATTGGTTTTCCAACATCTTGTTATGGGCAAAAAGTAATCCCATTTGAGATTTCAAATTCTTAATATCTTCTCATTGCTCCTCTTGACCCTTTTGAAACTTCTCCATCATATTTTCAATATTAGGATTATTCTGACTTTGTTAATGAAAAATGTTCATTTGTTGGAAACCAGGTGGGGACTACTTGAATCCTTGGTTGGTGTCTTATACCCCTCCTTAATTAGACCATGAGAACTTGGGGTGATTTTGCCATCCCGGGTTGTATATGTTATAACCTTGACTTTGTTGAAAATTATTGAGAGCATTAAGTTGCTCAATTGAAGGATCATGAGAAGAGAAACCTCCTTGGCACTCCATAGTTGAGTGACCTCCTCCACAATAGTCATAAGAGTCGAAAGCCATTGCATTAGATAACTTGGTGGTAGCTTCTAATTTCTTGGTGGGCATATCAATCTTTCCATTTAAAAGGTTCCAGCTATCCAACTCATGTATTCCTGCAACTCTTTTTGGTGCGCTTCTTTCTCCATGCCATTAATAATTGTTTGATGCCATAATCTTAAGAAGGTTGAAAGCATCATCAGGTGTCTTGCTCATAAATGAGCCTTGAGTTGTAACATCAATGGTTATCCTCATTGGTTCGATGAGTCCTTGGTAGAATGTTTCAATGAGTAGCCATTGTGGAACTCCATGATGCGGGCACTAATGTTGCAAATCCTTTAACTGCTCCTATGCTTTATGCAAATATTCACTATTAAGTTGAGTGAAGCTTGTGATTTCTTGTCTAAATTTGTTGTCTTTCAAAAAAATGCCTTTGATAACAAATCCCAAGAAGTGATGGATTGTGGTGCTAAAGAGTACAACCACAACTTGGCTTTATCCCTTAAAGAGAAAGGGAATAACCTAAGTTTTATTGCAACCGGACTAACCCCACTCATCTTGAAAGTGTCACAAATCTCCAAAAATTAAGCTAAATGGGCATTAGGATATTCACGTGGGAGACCTCCAAATTAGAATTGCGAGACCATTTGAATGATCGTTGATTTGATCTTAAAGTTGTTAGCATCTACATTTGCTCTCACAATGCTACTCAAATTGTCTCCCAGATTAGGTATCGTGTATTCATGAAGAGCTTCCTAACTTGTTATGCCTCTTGATTTCCAACCATGGTTTGCTTGTCTTTCTCGCACTTTTCCTTTTGGTTTTTCTTGCACTATTTCTCGATATCAGGATTGATTTCTTCTAAGTTTGTTCCCTTAGATCTAGTGTTCATAAACTAGCAAAAACCTGAAAAATTAATAAAAAAAGCAAGTAAATAGAAAAGAAAAATGCTAGTCTAAAAAATCAAAAATTTAATTAATATCAATATTACCAATCCTCGGCAACGACGCTAAAAATTTGTTGCGTTCAAAACCCGCAAGCGAACGAATCATGAATTACAGTATAAAGAGTTATCATTCTAACGAGGATTGTATATTAAGTACCAATATTTTTACTTATGATCTTAGCTAGCAAATTGAATAAAAGTGAAATAGAAATTAAAAAAACACAGTAATCTAAATTAAATTAAAAATTAAATGATTAAAAGCTTAGAGCCTAAGTTTAGTTTCACTATTCCAAAACATTGATTTCAGTTAAGTAATTGTTCTAAAATACCTAAAAACTCTCTCAAGTTCAATTAAGCATGTCAAGATTAAGATTTAACCTACTCTCGTGATTAAGAAATTAATCCTAACTCATTAAGTTCCTTAATAATTAATTTACCACTGTAGACTCCTATCTACTGTCCTGGTTCCCTGTAAAGCTCACCTACTCTCGTGGTCGAGTGGTCTAAGTTCTATGAATCTTAAGCTAATAAACTCCCCTAACTCTCGTTGGTGAATTTACCTATAAGCCTGCACTCAAATAGGCCCTTAATTGAATACAAGACATGAAGAACAACTTATAAAATTAATTGAAAATAAAATTAAATGATAAAGACTTATGTTCAATCACATCATGTAATAGTTACTTCTAACCTAAACCCTAAAAGGAATTTAGCCATGCATAATTGTGGCAATAATAAAAAACATAATCAAAAGAATAAAAGATGAAGAAGAAGAAAGTATGAATAAATCTCTTTAATCTTGTGACTCATCTTCAATCTTCAACTTCCAAGGATGTGGAATTAATTCCTCAACATCCCTTTTTTATAGAAAAATATGGTGGAAATCCTAATTCTTTTTGAATTCTCAAGTCCTCGTTGCAAAAGGAAACTTTTCTGTGCACACAGCTTTTTAAGTCAAGATTCCAGCAGGCAGCACCCGTTGCACACCGCTTCAGCATGGCAACGCATAATTTAAAGCTAGAATTTCATATTTTCACACCTGTTAGACACCTTCAGCGTTGAAGTGGTGTCAGACAAATCCTTAACTTCTTTGGAATTCCTTTTTAAGCTTTCCTACAAAAAGGGAAAACTAATTAGGCTTTCAAATGAAATTACTTATTTGACTAGAATTAAACAAAAAATAATAGAATCCTAAATAACATAGAAATCTATAATATTTCTCAATCAAACTCAAATTATACCCAAATTAAACTAATTTATTATTCAATATTCATTAAAATTCAACTCAAAATACATGCATAAATTAAACACATCATCACATGGTTGTGCGGTGGGTGTATCGAAGAAAATGAGACTTTTCCTAAGAAAGAAAGGAAAAGGAATTGAAGAGCTAAAAGGTCGCCTATCAGTTTTTTCTATAAAAGGGAGGCTTAGAGGTATTTGAAGCAATCTTTGGTCATAAAGAAGAAGCCACAAACAAGTGCAAAACGAAGATTGAAGAGGAGTCACAAAATTAAAGAGATTTATTCATACTTTCTTCTTCTCTATTTTCTTTAATTATGTTTGTGTGCTTCACCATAATTATGCATGGCTAAACTCTTTTTAGGGTTTAGGTTAGGAGTAACTATGTCATGATGTGATTGAACACAAGTTTTTATTTATTAATTTGATTTTCAGTTAATTCTCTGAGTTGCACTTAATTTATTCTTTCATTCTTAGCCAGCTTGTTTGCATGTCTATAGGTAGATTCACCAATGAGAGTTAGGAGAATTTATTAGCTTATGACTCATAAGACTTATATCACTCAACCATGAGAGTAACCGAGCTCTTCAGAGGTAAAATAACAGTTAAGGAGCCTAATGAATTAGGACTAATTTCTTAATCACGAGAGTAGGTTAAATCTTAATCTTAACATGCCTAATTAAACTCGAGAGATTCTTTAGGTATTTTAGAACAATTACTGTAAGCACCCAATTTCGGGATAGCAGTGCAAATGTAACAGAGGATCCGATGATGATAATTTGTTATAAATAGATCCTTAGAATTTCAAATTTCAGGGCTAAATTACAAGTTTTTTTAGGACTCAATTGTAACATTTCTTAAGGACCTAATTGTAAAGTTTTTTTCTTTCAAGGGTCATTTCGTTATAAATAGTTATAGCATCACTACTAGACGTTCCAGGAACTATAGCTCATCGAATAATCACTTTTCACTAGACGTCCCACAGGGAATATAGTGCAATTAGTTAGGCAATACATGATCGTTATAGTATCACTACCAGACGTTCCACAAGAACTATAGCACATCTTCAAATCACTTTTTCACTAGACATCCCATAGGGATTATAGTGAAATTTGCTTTAGCATTCTACATGATGTTGCACAGCATCATAAGCATCGATCACAAACAAAAGCCTCAAAACACAGAGGTAAGTATCCTAACTCCTTATCTTTGTTTATTATTTTTATTTATTTTTATTTTCTTTATTTGCTCTTCTAATCACTTTTATTGTTTTCTCTATTTTTTTTCTTTTCCTGACCATGGAGATGAGTATCTCGGAGAAGAAGTAGTTGACAAAATACCTATGAAGATCCATGGAATGCTATGGATTTTAATTATGTACTTATTTCGTATTAAGTTTTAGTTTTGTTATCATTTTTGTATTCTTTTGTATTTTGTATGTTTTGTTTATTTATTTGATTTATTGGGTCGTATTTAATTTTATTTTTAATTTGTACGTAGGAATTGTAACAGCCCCGGTAGTGAAAAATAGTGAAACCTTTACTTTCTGCCTTTTAAAATTAATTAGTAAATTAGGTCCACTAGGTAAAAATCCTAACTAAAATTAATGGTGGCAGTAGCATTTTTTAGGTTGCATGTAAATAATTAGGGTTAGTATCACTGAATGTATATATTTATATATTTATTTGTTTGTTTGGGTTTGTTTATATTTTTATTCGTTTTGGACCCCAAGCCCATGTGTAGGTTTTAACTCACTTAATTAATATCTTATTAAATTGGTTTTAGGTTTAATTAAGTTTAAAATCAATGTAGGCTCATTTAGGTTAATTAGATTTAGGCCCATTTCCTTATATTAATTAAAATTCAATTTAGGCTTAGCTCAGCTCATTAAAGCATTTTCTTTTAAAATAAATAGATCAAGTATCACTTCATTTAAACTTAAAATTAATTATAATTAGGCCCATTAATTCATTTTTATTTTCTTTTAAAATTTGATAGACTTCAGCCCATTCTCTTTATAATTAAAATGTGTAGATTTAAGCTCACTAATTTAATAAAAATGTAGGCCCACCTTTAGTTTCTATTTCACTTGTAAATAAAATGTATAGGCTTAGCTAACTTAAATTCAAATCAATGTAGTTTAGACTTAGGGACATTTCACCTTGTATGAATGCATTTTTTATGTGTAATTTCATAACTAGTTGCCTTGGTGCTAGATAGATGTTCAATTAGGCTTTATATAAAATTGCATGTAATTAGAGAATAATATAGTAATTCATAAACTAATTCTGAATGAACATGAGACTAAAAGAAGTTGGTATTTCGTTCCCAGATTTTTCTTGTTGTGCTGCTAACCTTTTTTAAGGAATCAAGTTACCACCACCTTCGATTTATCCTATTTATTACCCTGGGTGGTGACTCCTCTTCTCCATATCATTTCTTTGTGATATGATTAGTGTGTTCCCTAGAGCCCTGAGCTCAAATAATGTTGCGGTTGCTTAAATCTCGGACGCGCTCTAAACCTCAACGTCTACAATTACCCTTAACTGAAATCATTGTTTTTGTTTGTTAATGTGTTCATGATCAGATTGGAATAGTGAAACTAAACCTAGGCTCTAAGCTTTTTAACATTTTACTACAATTTAATTTATATTGTTTTGTTTATTTAATTACAAGATTCACTTTTATTTAATTTACTAGCTTAAAATAAAAGTAAAAATATTGGTACTCAATATACAGTCTTCGTGGGAATGATAACTCTTTATATTGTAATCACTATCCGTGCACTTGCGGGTTCTGAACTCAACAGTTTCTGCTAATGACCTGATAGATTCTTCTAATATGATTGAAGATGGTGAAATGGAAGAAGGAGACAGTGAGGTTAATGATAGATTAGTTGATATATCTCCTAAGATTGCTACAGTGCTTCAGGTGCTTAATAAGAAACTTTATGAAGAGTCTGTTGAAAAAAATAAGTGCACTTTCAGTGACAAGAAAGAACAACAAATAGGAACAAATATAGTGATAGTAACAAAGATTATGAGGTGGATGATAATAATACTGTTAAGTGGTTGATTATAGAATGATGAGGAGAGGGTTAAAAAGGAAAAAGAAGCATCCTTAAAAGCACAATAAATAAATACATAAGAAAACAGGAATAGAAAGCTCATGATTGCAAACACCACTCACTTATGAATTTGACAAGCTTAGCCAATATATGTAAATGCATATACTGAGTGAGTCTACCTATTTATTATGATAATAGAATAGCAGCATCTAATAATGGATGGAGGTAGAGTTTTGCAGATCCGTTGTGGATCATCAAAAGGAAAACATACAGGAATTGAAAGTGGATGTGTGTTGAGTGTTGTGCTTAGTTTAGAGCATATAGCTTAGAAATTGGGTTATCCCCTAATTATAAAGCATCTATGCTTATTAATATCACATTAAAGGACATTACATATTACATATCAACTCATCATTCACATAGAAAATGAGGTATTCATTCATTCTTCTGAATTAGCGAAGAAATCCACTAATTCCACACAAGGCAGTTGTAGACGACGGGGTTTAGCGCGCGTCCAAGATTTTAGCAACCATGACACTGTTTGAGCTCAGGGCTCTAAGGAACACACTAACTATATAACAAAGACATGGCATGGAGATGAGGAGTCACCACTCAGGGTAATAACTAGGACAAATCGAAGGTGGTGGCAACTCGATTCTCTAAAAGAGAGTTAGCACCACAAGAAAATTCTGGGAACGGAATACCAACTTCTTTTAGTCTCATGTTCTTTAAAATTAGTTTATGAATTACTATCTTATTCCCTAATTACATGCAATTTCATATAAACTCTAATTTTAGCAATCAACACCCAAGGCAACTAATCATGAAATTACACAGAAAAAATGCATTCATACAAGGTGAAACGTCCCTAAATTAACCTAATCTACATTGATTTTTAATTTAAAATTACCTAAATCTAAATATTTTATTTACAAAGTGTAATGGAACAAAAGGTGGGCCTACATTTTAATTAAATTAGTGAGCTTAAGTCTACAAATTTTAATTCTAAAGAAAATGAGCCTAAGTCTATTAAATTTAAAAAAAAAATTAGTGGGCTTAATTCTAATTAATTTTAATTAAGTTAAATGATTCCTAAATCTATTTATTTTTAAAAAAAATGCTTTAATGGACTGAGCTAAGTCTACAAATTGATTTTAATTAAACTAAAGTGGGCCTAAATCTAAATTAATCTAAATAGGCCTAAATCTAAATTAATCTAAATAGGCCTAAATTGATTTTAAAAATTAATTAAAACTTAAAACAATTTTAATAACCTATTAATTAAGTGAGTTAAAACCTAACATGGGATTGGGGCCCAAAACAAACAAAAATAAAAAATAAGCCCAAATAAATAAATGAAGCAAATAACATATCAAACATGCATAATTATAATTTCTAGCTCTAAATTGATTTACTTGCAACCTAAATTAATCTAAAACCACCATTGATTTTATTAGGGTTCATCAAGTGAACCTAATTTACTAATCAATTTTAAAGAATGAAAAAGAAAGATTCAACTATTGTCCCTCTACTGGGCTATTACAATTCCTACGTATAAATTAATTAATTACATATCCAAATAAACCACATAAATAAGCAAAACACACAGAATACAAAAAAATTATAAAAATGATAATAAAAAACTACGTAAAAAAAAACTGCAAGGCTAATATCCATGGCATTCCATGGACCTTCATGGGCTTAGTATCAACTCAACCACATACTATTTATGATCTCTCCCCATAATCATTAATATCATGAAAACAAAAACAATAAAAATGATTAGAAATAGTTCTAAGAAAATTAAAAATAAAATAAAATAAAATAAAATAAAGAAAAGAAAAGAAAAGAAAAAGAGATAGATGAGATGGATGCAGTATTGATTGCTCCTCAGAGTTGATTTGATTCACCATCTCGAAATAGGATCTGTAGATTTGATTTTTCTTAATCTTAGGCTTACTGCGTTTCTTAGAACCTTTTTGGTAAAAGAACGTAAAAAAAATGTAAAGAATAGAGGAAAATATTTTTTTATTTCTCCATCTCAACCTCTCTTTTTTCACCTAAGGAGCCTCCCTTAAATAATAATCCGTTGGGTTTTTATAAACTCAAGAGACCCAGATAAGGATTTATTTATTATTATTTATAAAAAAAATTTAATCTAAAAACAACCTGATGATACATAATTATCAAGGAATTGCATAACTCCGATCAGTATTTTTTGAATTTTTAACTTTTAATTACGAAAATAACCTCAAAAGAATTAAAAACTTTATAATTGGGCCCTTGAAAAATGTTACAATTGAGTCCTAAAAATACAATTAAGCCTTAGGATACGAAATTCAAATACTGGAGACCTATTTGCAATAAATTTTCATCATTGGAGTCCTCTATTGCATCCACACTCCACTATCCCAAAATTGGGTGTTTACAGTTGCCCCCCTTTATCGATGTTTTTTTGATAAATTGCGACAAAGCAAATAAGCACACAATTTCAAAAGCAAAGAGTTAGGATACTTACCTGTATATCTTGAGACTTCTATTTGGGATCGATGCTTATGTTGTTATACAACATCATGCAAAATGCTAAAGAAAATTTCACTATAATCCCTGTGGGATGTCTAGTAAAAAAGTGATTTGAAGATGTGCTATAGTTTCTATGGAACGTCTAGTAGTGATGCTATAACTATCGTGTAGTGTCTAGCTAATTGCACTATACTCCCTATGGGATGTCAAGTGAAGTGATTTTGAAGAAATTAGTTATATTCCCTACGGGACGTCTAGCTAATTTGATTAATTGTGCTATATTCCCTATGGGACGTCTAGCGAAGTGATTTGAAGAAATTAGCTATATTCCCTGTGGGACATCTAGCTATATGATAAATTTCACTATACTCCCTTAAGGACGTATAGCAAAGTAATGTTATAACTATGTGTAGTGTCTAGCTAATTACACTATAGTTCTTGTGGAACGTCTAGTGAACTAACTTAAAGAAATTAGTTATATTCCCTATGGGACGTCTAGCTATATGATAAAGTTTGCTATATTCCCTATGGGACGTCTAACGAAGTGATGCTATAACTAATGTGTAGTGTCTATCTAATTGCACTATATTCCCTGTGGGACGTCTAGTGAATTGTGATTTGAAAATGTGCTATTGTTCCTATGGAACGTCTAGCAATGATTGATGAATTTTGCTATATTCCCTATGGAACATCTAGCAAAGTGATTGATAAATTTTGCTATATTCCCTATGGGACATTTAGCAAAGAGATGATATAACTACCATATAGTGTCTAGCTAATTGCATTATAGTTCTTGTGGAACGTCTAGTAAAATGTGATTTAAAAGTTTCGCTATATTTCCTGTGGAATGGCTAGTGAAGTGATTAATGAATTTTGCTATATTCCTTGTGGGACGTCTAGCGAAGCAATGCTATAACTATTATGTAGTATCTAACGAAATGTGATTTTGAAAATGTGTTATAACTGCTGTGTAGTATATAACAAAGTGAATTTGAAATTAAGTTATAGCTACCATGTAGATTATAACAGAGTGAATTTGTGGTTTATGTTATAGCTATTGTGTAGCATATAACAAAATGCAAATGCAGACGGTAAATTTTTTGGGATTTTGCTGCCATCCTTCCATTACTCACTAGCTTTAATTAGTCGCAACCTTTTCATTGCTCGCCTTTGATGCTATAGTCCATAACTGCTCGCTACTTGTTTTGATTGCTTGAATTCTTTATGCTGACTGATTGGAATTTTTACCAACTAAACTTGAATTTTTGTGCTAATTGCTTTGAGCTTCTCATTAATTGACTTTGAATTTCTCTACTAATTGACTTTGAATTCTTACTAATTGACTTTGATCAGTTGCCTTCATTGCTCGTTGACCTTGATTGACTTAACAGTGCTAGTAATGATTCCATATGTTGAGTGTATCTCCTTCTACATTTGAAATTCCTGAAGACTTGTTGAAGTTAGTTTCAATATGATGATTGTACAAAAAATACATTAAATTGAGCAAATTCATCAATTTATCACGAGATTGTGTGCACTCAACGAATCTCGTTAATTTTAATTTTGATGGCTATCATTTATTTGTAATTTGCAAAGTCTGAGGTATTGTTAACCATCTTATAATGAGAGTGTATTATTTACCAAGTGAATAGCTAACTTTCACACCTAAATTCCGGGAGAATTTGCTACATAAAGGTTGTGGACGTTGAGCATAAACATATCAAATTTTGAGTATTAAAACAGTCTTTGAGTTATTTATGTGCTTTACTTCCTTATTCAAGTATTCACCCGCCTTTCTCATATCACTCAGCGTGAATACCATTAGAAAGGTCCTTCGGATACTCATACTCTTAAAGAGCATTGGAGTAAATAAAGGAGCTTTTGACATGGTCCTCTTTTAGTATTCCCCCGCCTTTCCTATATTAGTCAGTGTGGATATCGTCAGAGGACTTACTCTTATTTTGATTCTCCGTTTAGTATTTTCCCGCCTTTCTTATATTACTCAGCATGGATACCATCAAGAGATTTTGCACTCGTACTCATTCGAGCATTGGAGTAGATTAGATGCACATTTATTATTCCAAAAACTAAAAATGACACTCTAAAATTCAAGCAATTTATACTGCAAATCCACATATATTATTTATCCACATTCTTTCCTTTGTTCAGGTGTAAAGTAGGATTAGATTGATTAGAGTTCAGAAACTCTCACCACAAAATCATCAATTGGACATCTGAACTCTACGAGACTAATAAAACAGAGCCCTTAATATCAAAGTTCATACGATAAGTTTTTTTTTTTCACATGATCTCGTGAAATGGATGAATTTACTTTGAATTTTTTAAAATTTTCTTTTTTTATTTTTATTTTTTTTATTGTTGTTTTTTTTTTTTTTGAGGATGCACTTTATCACAAAAACTAAAGGGATAGAGTTTTGTTACTTCCCTTGAAAATTCATCAGGATGTTTATCACACAGGGTGATATTTTGATGAGCGATTGGTATTTGCCTTCTTGCCCATTCTTACTATCGTGCTGGTTCTTTCCCCTTCTTCTTTCCCTTTTATTTTCCCTACACAAAATACCATAAGTTAGTTTGGTATGTTTGCATATAAAGAAATTTTATTAGAATGCAACTTCGTTATTTTGCACTCTTCCCTTTTTTATTATGGTGATGACATCTCTGATAACAAAGGTCTTGATTCTTCGTCATTGAGGTCATGGCTTAAGGTTAGATTTGTCTTTTTATCATTCTCGTTGATTCTATGACAAGGGGCCTCATTTCTCTTCTCACCATTCCCTTCTTAGTTTATGGGAGTAGTTTCTCTTCGGTATAGTGATGGATGTTGAGTCTGAAGAGCTTGAGCCTTCTATCTAACCTCTTAAGATTGCCTAGGATGAGGCTTCTGTGACAGCTAACGTCAATGATATCTCTTTGTTAACTAGGCCCTTTTAGCATCAGGTAACTCCTCATATTTTCACTTCTCCAAACTCTGACTACTTTTCTGCACTTTTACAGCATTAATTTTGAATGTTAGTAGCATAGTATTTATACAGCCTTAACTTGTCGCAAAGATCTTTTGCCTTGGATAACAAGTATCTCACAAAATAGGTCATTTGTTTGGAGCAGAGTTATGCTTATAGCTCGGAGTGTGAGAATGAGATGCTTCATCAATAACTTGCAAGTTTGAGCATTGAATGCTTCTGATGTTAGAGCTTCTAATACAATTTATCAGATAGATGACCAAGCTGGTGGTTGGAGTCCATGGCCTGACATAGGAGCTTTTATTGACTGATGCATCTGTATGCCTGTAATTTACTCTTTTTTCCCCCAAAACCCTTTTACTTACTCTTATACTCCAGTGTTTCATCTTTAGTCTTTGAATGCAAACTCACTGTTTTGCCCCTAATCTATTTACATTTTTCCCCCAGTTACTTATAGTTTTCTTTCATAGAGATGGTGACGCTAGGGTCATCAGTATTCTTTGAGAATGGAGCCAAACTGATGCCTCTTATTCTGATTGAATTCATCAACACCTTTCTAGCAAACTTCTTAGTTCTTCATGCATGCAACCAAAATCTTTTATTTTGCTTCTTTTTCTTTTCTCATGCCTTTATTTTTGCCTAAGTTACCCTTCTAGGTTTTCAACTTAGCAAGCTTGCCCTAACTTTTGCCTAAGCTGCCCTCGTAGGTTTTCAACTTAGCAGGCTGAATTTTTTCTTTTTTCTTCTTTTTTTGTGAGATTTAATTATGGAAGAAACTCAATTTGCTCACTACCATTGTTAATCTTTTTTCTTATTAATCCCATCAGTTGCAATCTCATACATTGAAAAGGCGAAGGAGTGAGTTAAATAACTGAAGTAAATTCTTTACACTAAAGTTAACTAGACTTGCTCTTAGTAGAGTTCAATAAGATAATGAATCTATAGCTTCAAAGAACTCTTAAGCAAAATATGAGGCCTGATGTTGATGTGACAATTAATGCTAGTTGTAAGGTATGGGTTGCAATATAAGTTATTGAGCCACCTGAATTCTTTTGGTACAAGAAGACATGAGGACTTTACAAAATGAACCACAAAGGGGTGATGAGAAGAGAAAACAAAACTAAAATAGTGATCTCATAGCTCTTATTTCTTTAGCTTACATTATGTTTTTTTGTTCCACTCAGATACTTATGCAATACAATAAAGCTGAATATGCAATATTTGAACAAAAATTTCAAATTCAACTTTACTCATTCATTAGAGCAAACATGTGAACATTCATTACATCACATGATACAACTCCTATTCTCATTTTTATTTTCTTAATTTTATCTGGCTAATCCTTTCTGGCATTCTATTCAGTCGACTTATTCATTCTTTATTTTTCTCTTTCTCTCTTTTTTTCTTTACATTCTCCTAAATTTCCTCTCTTCTCAGGAGTTGTACCATATGATATAAGAATGTTCTTTAAATTTTGATTTTTGCCCATGCCGAATGAATATAATTGGATTAAAATTATGTCAAACACGTAGATCAATATCATAATGCATAATGTCGTCAGGATGCACATCACACAAATAAGCCAAAATAATAATTCATATCATCGATCATGAAAACAAAATATTCATAAGAAATTTGGAAAGTTATTTGAAGAAAAATAGCAACATAATTATTTTCTATTCTAAATGCTAGCGATGCTAGGTCTTATGGTGGTTGTCTTTCTTTAGGTGGCATACACAATAACTATTCTTACATTTCCTCAGGGACTTCATCTATCACCTCTTCCTTATTGTCATGTATTAGATTATCAATTTCCTCAGCTTGTAAGTCGTCATCATACAAGTCCACAAGTGTCTTAGGGTTCATCATTTGCAGTGTTTCTACTAGGTTGGGCAACACATTTCTCACAATCATCCAAACTTGATCCTTCTCAGCCAGCTTGTTCTTCATTAGCCTTTTCTTAATCATGAACCTTGTTGGAAAGTCCGAGAATGATTCATTTGGCTTTTATTTAGTCAACTCCAAATCACTGATAGACACTTCTAGCTTAATGTTATGGTCATAGTGCTTAAGGAAAGCAGTACATAATTCCCTCCAATCAGGAATAACAAACTTTTCCAATCCATGATACTAATCCACAGCCATGCCTTCTAAATGCAGTACAAATAACTTTATCACTATAGATAATGGAGCTTTGGTGGTGTTCATAGTTATTGTATATTAACTCAAGTGAATCCTTAGGTCTCCACAACCATTGAATTTCTACAACTGGGGCATTTTAAACATGTCAGGTAGCTTGTCACACCCCCATACACATTATGTCATCAAAGTCAAATGTGCACCCCATGCCTTGTCTTCTCATTAGTTCCTCCACTTTAGCCATTTTATGGGCCAATGCTTTCATTTGATTGGACTCAAGTTCCTGAACTAGCTCAAGTGATTCTTTCTTAGCCTTCTCAACCATGTAGTTTTCCACATCCTTAACTTTCACTTCTACAGTAAGCATATTCCTAGTAACATTCAATGGTTGCCCCCTAGTATTATTAGAATTTGGATCATCTACAGCTAATGGATTAGCAATAGGTGGTACTACAGCAGTAGATGGAATAGTGGGAGCAATAGGTATAACAATAGCTGGTGGTGGTGGCATTAACCAGTTAGAGCTTATCTCAATTCATCTTGAATCATAGCTCTTATGTCATCCATCAAAGATCCCTTAATGCCTTCTAGGGTCTAATTTCCTCCTTGTTGTTGTTCCATTTCTTTTGTTTGCTTAGTCGGAGTTGGCTTTGATGGTGCTTCTAGGTAGAGCGGGTTAATAGAACTTTTCTCCCATATGCTATGGATTTCTTTTGCTATCGACTACGGACTTGAAGTGGTTCTCTCCAGTCTGCCACCTCTACATTTCCAAATATAGGATGACCCAGATGAATCTATGAAGGCTGCAAAACAAGGTGTTAGTATAATGTATGATCTACATGTATGCATGTATGCATGATGCACATGCTATACAATAAGTAACAATTAGCAAGTAATAAATCAAGTGTACAACATACATTTTTCCAACCTTATTCCTCCCACACACAAATTCAATGGGGAGTCTCTTATCTTAGGATTTTTAGTCTTAGCCTCAATATCAACAGGAGATATCAAGAACTGTCATGCATGCTAAATCTCTTAAAGCAATAAAAGCATAGAAACAACATTTTTAGCTATAAAAATTTAGCCTAATCTATATTGGCCCGAATGGGCTTATGAAGTATGGGCTTAGAGTTTTATAGATAGAAATACCTCATGGCAATAATCACAAGCAATTTGGGTAAATCCTAAGGGAAGTTACTAAGCCTCTGCATGAGCTGAATCTGGTGAAAAGGTCAAGATTCCCTTAGCAAGATGCCCTCCTTTAAGACTTGACTTACAGGCCAAGGTCAGAGGGTCCTAAAATCCTTTGCAAACTCAAGAGAAGACTACCCCCCTTTAAGACTTGGGTCACAAACTCTGGTCAGATGAGCCCGATAATCTCTCTTGAACCAAGTTAATGCTAAGAGTGATGGTTAGCCAATTTATAATCCCAGGAAGCTAATGTAATCAAGGGACTATAAACCAACGCCATTGGTTGAATAGGGACATGCAAAAATGAATGCAAAAATAAAATAGTAATTAATAAAATAATTCTAAAGAACACAAGTAGAATCAGTATCTCTTATGCATAGTGGAGTCGCCACTGTAGACGGCAAGGTTTAGTGTGTGTCCAAGACTTTAGCAACCGTGACACTATTTGAGCTCAGGGCTCCAGGGAGCACACTAATCATATTACAAAGACATGGCATGGAGATAAGGAGTCGCCACCCAGGGTAATAACTAGGACAAATCGAAGGTTGTGGTAACTCGATTCTCTAAAAAAGAGTTAGAACCACAACCAGGAAATTTTGGGAATGAAATACCAACTTCTTTTAGTCTCATGCTCTTTAAAATTAGTTTATGAATTACTATCTTATTCCTTAATTACAAGTAGTTTCATATAAACCCTAATTTTAGCAATCAACACCCAAGGCAACTAGTCATGAAATTACACATAAAAGATGCATTCATACAAGGCAAAACGTCCCTAAATTAATCTAATCTACATTGATTTTTAATTTAAAGCTAGCTAAATCTATATATTTTATTTACAAAGTGTAATGGAACTAAAGGTGGGCCTACATTTTAATTAAATTAGTGAGCTTAAATCTACAAATTTTGATTCTAAAGAAAATGAGTTTAAGTCTATTAAATTTTAAAAGAAAGAGAAATAAATTAGTGGGCTTAATTCTAATTAATTTTAATTAAGTGAAATGAGTCCTAAATCTATTTATTTTTAAAAGAAATGCTTTAATGGGCTTAGCTAAGTCTAGAATTGATTTTAATTAAACTAAAGTGGGCCTAAATCTAAATTAATCTAAATTGGCCTAAATTGATTTTAAAAATTAATTAAAACTTAAAACCATTTTGAAAACCTATTAATTAAGTGAGTTAAAACTTAACGTAGGCGTGGGGCCCAAAACGAACAAAAATAACAAACAAGGCCAAATAAATAAATGAAGCAAATAACATATGAAACATGCATAACTGTAATTTCTAATCTTAAATTGATTTACATGCAACCTAAATTAATATAAACCCATAATTGATTTTATTAGGGTTCATCAAGTGAACCTAATTTACTAATCAATTTTAAAGCACAAAAAAATAATGATTCCACTATTTTTCCACTACTAGGGCTATTACAATTCCTACGTATAAATTAATTAATTACATGCCATAATAAACCAAATAAATAAGCAAAACACACATAATACAAAAAAAATACAAAAATGATAATAAAAAAACTACAAGGCTAATATCCATAGCATTCCATAGACCTTATGGGTTTGGTATCAACTCAACCACGTACTATTTATGATCTCTCACCATAACCATCAATATCATGAAAAAAATGATGAGAAATAGTTCTAAAAAAATTAAACAAAAAATAAAATAAAATAAAATAAACAAAAGAAAGGAAAAGAAAAAAGAGATAGATGAGATGGATGCAGTATTGATTGCTCCTTAGAGTTGATTTGATTCACTGTCTGGGAATAGGATGTACATATTGGATTTTCTTGATCTCAAGCTTGTTGTGTTTCTTAGAACATTTTTTGTAAAAGAACGTAAAAAATGTAAAGAATATAGGATAATAATTTTTTTATTTCTACGTCTCAGCCACTTTTTTTTTTTTACCAAAGGAGCCTCCCTTAAATAATAATCCGTAGGGTTTTTATAAACTCAAGAGAACCCTCTCCCCCCCCCCCCCCCCCCCCTCCCCTCTCCCCCCTCTCCTAAGATTTGAATCACAGGAGATAATGATTTATTTATTATTTTTTTAAAAAAATTTATCCAAAAACAACCTAATAATACATGATTATCAGGGAATTACATAACTCCGATCGGTATTTTTTTATTTTTTAACTTTTAATTACGAAATGACCCTTGAAAGAATTAAAAACTTTACAATTGGGTCCTTAAAAAATGTTACAATTGAGTCCTAAAAACATGCAATTAAGCCTTGGGATCCGAAATTCAAATACTGGAGACCTATTTGCAATAAATTTTCATCATTAGAGTCCTCTGTCGCATCCACACTCGATTATCCCGAAATTGGGTGCTTACAGCACTTCATTTTTGACAAGGAATGAAGGGCTCAAAGCTGGAAATCAGACAGACCAAAGTCCATCAACCATAACTAAAATTCAAATAAGATTCCAGAGAAAACTCCGACAATGATACCTAAGGGGATAAATTTCCTCTCATTTGGCGAAGCTCCATTGGAATTTTCTAGCATTAAGAAATTAACTAGCAATAGTGGTGCTAAGTCTTCTTTATCAAAAAAATTTAATGGAGAATCAAGCATCCCTTTGGCAATAGGCAATGACATTCAAGTTAGCAAAGAAACAGGCAAAAATGTATCAAATTCAATACCCTGGTTTAACAGGGGACTGTAGAAAATTGAATTTGTAGCGACACCTCTGAAAGTAAACATTTTGTCATTCGGTGAATCTTCAACAAAAGCACCCATGGGTAATGTGCAAGATAACTTGCCTTCCAGTTCAGTTAAAAGTGATAAATCTTTTCCATCATATGAAACTTCATCCGAGCATCAAAATTATAGGACTGTATCATTGGGACTGCCATCTTCTCCACTTGGTTCAAGTCAATCAACAGATTACTTAGCACATGTGCACTTAAATAATACACCAAATTCAGCTCAGAAGGCACTAATGTCAACTCTTGCATTTGTGGCAAAGGTTGGATCCCAAATGAAGAATAAATCCACCGTTGGTGCTATTGCTATTAGTAGTAGGGCTGATAAAAAAACTGAGGTGAGGTTATCCATACGTCTAATAGATCACAGAACAGAGGAGTCAATGGATTAAAAAAGTCAAAAAACTTTTGTAAAGCTAGGGATAATGTTACCTGTTGTATCCAGTCATTAACTTGTGATAGGAGGTCAAATGGGCATTTGCATAGATGCAAATATTTGGACTGTAGCAAGAGCCTAAAAATGGTGGTTGGAGGAGAGGTGGCCAAAGTAGCAATTTGCCCCCTAAACTTGAACGCAATGGTCAATTAATCCAGAAATTAATTTTTTTGACCAATTATCCTACCAACTTGGCAAATTTGGTCAATTATCACAAATTAGCTTTTATAAAAAAATAATTCAGTCCAAAACAACTTTTTTTAAACTAATTCACTCCAAAACTTTTATTCATTAACTAATTAGGTTAAATTTATCAAATTTTAAAATATGCACCATATGAATTAGTAAAAATTAAAATTTTATTTGTAATGAATTAACATTCAATTTTAAATATAAATTAAACATAAAAATTAAAATAAGCACATATAATTTTAAATTTTTTGCATAAATTTTAATTAAATTAATTAATTAATTTTTTTAAATTAAAAATTAAGTAACATTTATTTATCTTTTAATTACGATCAAGTAATGCTCATGTATATAATTAAATAATTATGAATGTCGTTTTAAAAATTTTTAAATTTAATTTTAAAATTTAAATTTTAAAGATATATATATATATTAAGAAATATAAAGGTATGTGACTAAAAGTAAAATATTGAGAATATAAAAATTTTAACTATAAGTAAATCATAAAATAATATTTTTAAAATTTTTAATGTATAAATGTTTTAATTTAATTTATTATAAATTTTATATTCACCTAAAAGAAATTAAGAAAAAATTTAAAATAAAAATATAATTTATTTTTTAATTGTTTACTAAAAATGAAAATTTAAATTATCAATTATTTTTAAAATTCAAATTTAAAGAATTAAATCACATCTATCTATTCAACTTCTCAATTTTTTTTTTCTAAAAGTCAAATTAAAATTATCATTATTTTTTATTTTTTTAATAGATATATAGATATTAGGAGATATACAAAAAGTATATGAGTAAAAGTAATAAACTGAGTGCATTAAAATTTTAAACATAGATAAAGAAATCTTCAAAATTTTAAAATTTTTACAATTTATATTTTTAAATGTGATATAAATTGAATCTAATTACTAATTTGTAAAATATTTTGAGTGAATTAGATAAAAATAATGATGTGACTTACCCACATAATAATATTAAATTTACTAAAAAATTATTATATATGCATGCAAAATATTTATAAATTAGTAATTAGATTTAGTTTATATCAAATTAAAAAATATATAAAACACATAAAAATTAAATTGTCAATTTTAAAATATTTTATTATTTCTTTGAGGTTAATATATGATTTAAAT
>CATIWM010628980.1:0-39411 GCA_949671775.1 Mallotus repandus
TATATATAATGAACAAATAAATAAATAGATATTCACCTTTTTTTTAGTTCTATATTCGTTAATGAAATAGTTGAAATTTTTATTATATTTTATTTCTATAAATAAATATAAATAACCTTATAAGTATAACTATAAAACCTACGTAATTAATTTATAATTTTTATTTTATTAAAATAATTTAATTAATATATTTGAATTTATTTTATCAAGTTTGTAGTTATATTTTATATTTTATTAAAATTCTTTAATTAATATTGTCAAGTTTATTTATATTCTAAAAATATTAAATAAAATGTATATTAATTTACAATTCGTACAACACGCGGATGCATGACTAGTTCTTTTTCAGTATACATTGCACTTTTCCTCCTTCACTCTAAATTACATTTATGTGTTGACACGTGACTCTCTCTACTTCTAGCATGTCAATTCTTTTTTAATACACATTACATTTTTACTCCTTCACTCTAAATTACATTTTCTTCTTAATTCACTATGTGTTGACACGTGACTCTCTATATTTTATTTTAATTAGAAAAGAAAGTTTTCACTATGCATTGAGATGTGACACTCTATATTTTAAGCATGCATTTAATATTTTTTTTTTATTTTAGTTAAAATCAATTTTTTAAATCTTTTTTCTTCTCTTTTATTCTCAATTATTTTTGTTTCTAATTAATGTTCTTTACAATAAAAAACTAAAAATATTGTTTTTCTTTTTTCACTAAAATTAAGTTTTCTCTTGTTAATCTTTTTTTATCTTCCACCTATTTAAAATATAGCAACTTTAATTTTTCTTTTTCTTTTTATTTTATTATTATAAAAACTAAATTAGATGTTATGAAAAATTATAAATAATAAAAAAAATTTTAATAAGTAATTAATCTATTATATTTTTTTGTCCAAACCACTAATTTATTTTACTAATTAATCAATTCCCCACCCCCCCAAATTACATTTTCTTAAATGCTTTTATATAAATTTTTCAGTTTTAGTGACTTTTCAATTTCAAAAATTTGAAAGATCACATTATTATCATAAATTTGTGCAACCAAACAATAGTTTCTCTAAAAAAATGTCATTCTTTTCTCTCTTCTCAACAAAAATGAATAGCAACACTCCTTTTTCTTTTTATTCTTTACCCAAACCAAAATTCAAATGATTCACTATTGGCAATTTTCATGAATAGTTATGTTTTTTTTCATCTAATATCTTCTTTAATTTGGTAGTATCTTTTCTTTTTCACAATATGTAACTAGAATTTAATTTAAATTAATTAGAGGTTGATATTTTTTTTCTTTTTCTTTTATTTATCACTAATTCAAATGATTCATGCAATTTAAAGATTTTAAGGTATATTACGTACTAGAATTTAAATATTTTCTTTATCAAAGGATTCAAACGATGAGTTATAGTTTAAAATAGCTTAGTACATCATATTTATTCGTTATTCTCCTTTTTGTTTCCCTTTCTCTTTCTTTGCACACATATGTATAATTACCTCTATAATTTACTTGTAGATATGAATATCTCTCGCGATCTATTCAATTTCTAATTCAAAGGATAATTATGTGGTTAAAAATAACTTTGGTAAATATTAAGTTTATTTACAATTATTCATCAGATGTTATTTAACTATTTTTCTTCTTTATCTTAATATGCTTATATTAAAGTTAAGGAATAATTGTTTTTATTTTATTCATAATTTTAGCACCATATTAATTTTACAACTCAAAATTAACCATTTCATGATGAAAAAATATTGTACAATGCGGTAGAGGTTGTTGAGGGAATGAGGATCAAAGGCTTTATATCCTCTTACTTTATCATGAACATAAAAAATAAAAAATGTGTAAGTATTTCATGATTTGTTGATAATTTCTTATATTATTTATATGTTGAACTCATAACTTTCTCTTATATTACATAACATATTTAATTTTGTCAGGAACTAGATGATGCTTCCATCCATATCTATATAATATAATAAAGTTAAGCTCTAAACTATGTGTTAACAAAATTATGGCCTGTAACATTACTACATGCTAATATAAATGTCTCATGCAATTTAAAAGGTTGTCAAATAACTTCTTCAATTAGAATAATTAAAACCTTAAATTTTTCTTTGCCCTTTGCTTTTCTTTTCTTTAATATCATAATCTCTTCATTATCTCTAAGTCTTCTAATTTTTTCATCATTTTCTATTTTTTTTGCTAGTATCGTAATCTCTTCATCATTGTCATTATTAATTCATTTATTTCAACTACCCAACTATTCATTTTTTCATTAAATATAGTGTACATTATTTCATTAGTTCTATTTATTTTATTAAACTAAAAACTCTTAAATTCCTATTTATTTAATTAATTTAAAAACTTTTAAATTTCTATTTATTTAAGTCATTAATATATATCTACTTCAACTATCCAACTATTTATTTTCCATTAGTTTTATGGTTTAAATTGTTCAAATAATTTTATTTATTTTATTAAATTAAAAATTCTTAATTTTCTATTTATTTCGTTTAAATTATAGCAAATATTTATGTCCCATTATTTTTTTAAGATAAAAAGTTATTATATTTATCACCATTATTTAAATATAAATTTTAATACTTAAGATTATATATTATTTTTATTATTTTACTCTCATTATCTTTATTTTATCTTTGTTTTTAAGAATTGAAAATAATTGAATAATTATTAAAAAATTATTTTTAAATAGCTTTTTTAGAAACTTTATTCAACATTTTCAAAAATATGTGTAAATTTAATTATTTATTTCTCCCGCACATCGTGCGGGCTAATGTCTAGTTACTAAATATACACAAGATTCTCTTCTATGTAGAGTCTTCATTAATTTCTTGATTTTTTTCTTTCTTCTTTTTTATACCTTTTTTTTTCCAAAAATTTGAAAATTTTGAACAAGTAGCCTTCATAAATGCAACTTTGAATTTTAACTTTCTAATACCTCCACACTTATTTCTTTGGATATTCACAAGGCAAAATTTATGCACAAGAAATACAAGACTCTTTTTGTATTAAAAAATCAATCCCATAAGAATTAACAAAATTTATATTGTGCCTCTCCTCTTTAATCCCAAATTAACTCAATTCATTAAGTGTAAGCAAAGAGAAACAAAAAACAAAAGAAACAATCTAATTTGAAAAAATAACTAGCGGGTGGCCCGCACGATGTGTGGAAGATTAATTTTTGATATATTAAAGGCAATTTTTATATTTCCAACAGAAACTAAATTTTTACATTATATATCAAGAATGTAAGGCCTTCTATTTGATTAAAAACATTTTCTTTTTTTGTCTTCTTTCATAAATCTAAAGTAACATATGATATGAACACTACGCTTGATTATTCACTCAAGTACAAGGGACCAATGACAAGAGCAAGGCCATAGAATTTCAGACAAGCATTGAATTTATTTGTTCTTTATATTATGAGCAATATGGTGGATTCAACTTCAAGTGCAAGCATGGAGTTGAACAAGGAAGAATTTAAGCTAGTTAACTTAATTTCATATTTTGAACCTTTGTAGCATGCTTATGTATTTTGGCCATAACTTTTGCTACAGAAGTCAGATTGAGGTGATTCAAGATGCTATGAAAGCTAAGACAAAGGGCTACAACTTTCATGAAGATCATATTGGCAAATTCGGTCATTTTATATGCACAACTATGCATCCAAAGTGCACGACCAATCCTGATTTGTTGTTTTGGTTGCACAACCAATCCTGATTTGTTGTTTTGGGTGCATAGCCATGCACCTTCTGATGCACGACCATACTTGAGAGATATTTTCAAGAGTTGTTTGAGTGCACATCCATGCATAATGGAAGATAAAAACTCCTTATTTTATTAGGGTTTCCTTTTATTATTTTGGAAGTTTATTTGTTTCCAACTTTATTTCTTATTAGGTTTACATTATAAATAGTTGTCTTAAGGCTGTAAACAAAGGAGGTTGAATTTTGTTTGATTAATATCAAATTTTTTTGAGAGGTTAAAGTCCATTTTTGGTTCTTAAAAGAACTTTGTGAAATTTATCAAGTGAAGGCTTAGTACTTTCAAACCTTATTTAATTTAAACTTGAAATTGGCTTAGTTCAGTATTAGGTTTTCATTGAACGATCTTTAATTCTTTGTAACTAATGTTCTTAAGTATGGGTTATTTAAGGGTCTTGTTGGGAGTTAGAGTTTTTCTAGATTGATTCAATGAATGATCCTTGGCAAAGACATCAAGATTGAATACGGGTTTGGTATAAGTTAACCACGTTCATGTCATTTGGTATCAAAGTTTTGGCTCAATAATCAAGTACGTATCTTTATTTTCAATTGTTCTTTGCATTCTTAAAAAAAATTCTAGAATTCTTTGTGTCTTGTTTCGTTCATTCCTTGTGTGTTGATTTTTGTTTTCAATTCCGTTTTCTTTGTGATTCCTTTTTATTCCTTTCATTATTCCTACCATCATTCTCATTTGTATTTGATAATTTTGCATTTGTGATTCATCAATTATAAAAAAAAAGAGAAGTTACGGATTATATAAAAAAATTTGAATTCAAAAAAAATTCAAATCAAGTTAAATTCTCTTCAAATTAGTGTTTTGGGTTATCCAAATTTAAGTGCTTTACCTATATCTATTCTGAATTATTCTTAAGTTGCGTTTTGGGTAGTTTAAACACTTATTCTAATTTTTATTACTCTTATTTTGTTTGATTATTGTCATTGTTTGTTGCATTTTCTTTGGTTCCTATAGTCAATGTGAGTTTAATTTAACTTTGTTTGAGTTGTATTGAGCTTAAATTTGGTTATTAGTAACTTGAGTTCTATAAGAACTATAAGAGAGGAATTGGAGAGAGGTACAAAGTGAGTCGTGAGGTTATTAGAGGGTAAAAGCCTAATTGAGTGAAACACGAGTGTTGAGTGACATATTTTGAGTGTAAACATGTGAGGGAGTGTTACTAGTGAGGTTCTTTTATTTCTTTGTTCATAATGACAGGTTCAAGTGGAGTATATAAGGATCCTGAATGGAAGCTCTTCATGAAAGCAATGCAAGATCAGATGGCACAATTGTTGACTAGCCATCAACAAGTTCAAGAGCTATTAGGAAGAATAGGGCAAAGTCAAACCACAGGTACCACAAACAACACAAATCAAAATGCACTTAGAGAAGTCCGAAGAGGAAGATGGGCTGATGAATCCATTAATGAGAGTGTGCAAACATGTGGGAGGTAAGATAACAATCTTAGGAGTATAAAAATGAAAATCCATATCTTTCATGGTAGAAATGATCCTGAAGCATATCTAGCATGTGAAAAGAAAATGGATTTTGTGTTTGATTGTTATAACTACTTTGAAGAAAAGAAAGTCAATATTGTTGTTATTGAGTTTGTAGATTATGCAATAGTGTAGTAGGATCAATTAGTGTTGACAAGAAGGCATTATGGAGAAGAACCTATTTTTACATGGTAAGAGATGAAGGCCATCATGCGAAAGCGATTTGTGCTAAATCATTATCAACTTCAAAGTCTTAGACAAGGTTCAAGAAGTGTTGAAGAATACTATCAAGAGATGAAGATTATTATAATACGGGCTAATATTGATGAAGATCGTGAACAAACCATGGCTCATTTCTTAAATGGGTTGAATAAGGAGATTGCTAATGTTGTGGATTTGCATCCATATGTTGAATTAGAAGACATGTACTATGTGGCACTTAAAGTGGAGCAACAAAGAAAGGGTAGAACTTCTAAATCTCATGTGATGACAATAATATCCAATTGGAATACAAAATTGAAAGAGGGTGATAAAAACATTTCCAAGCCTAAATATGAAATAGGCACTTTGAAAGCGCCCCAGTGTACTTTTAAAAAAAAATAGTTGTTCGAAGAGAGAAGGTGAGGCAAGGTTGGAGGGAGTTCAAAGCAAGTTGAGGCACCCAAGCCCAAAACAAGTTCCATTGAATGTTTTAAATGCAGAGGAAGAGGACACATATAATGAGATTGTCTAAGCAAAAGGGCAATGATCATTATTAATGAGGAGTATGATAGTTAAGATGATGAGGAGGATAATGAGATACCCTCAATTGAAGATGTAAGTGATATTGAAGAAGATCTTAAAGATGTTGACTATAAAGACTTCCTAGTTGCTAGGCACACATTGAGTACATAAACAAAGGTAGAAGAAAATGAACAATGAGACAACACCTTCCATGCAAGATGTTGAGTGAAAGGCAAGGTATGTTGTTTAATCATTGACAGAGGTAGTTGTACAAATGCAACTAGTACTTTATTAGTTGAAAAGCTTAATTTACAAACTTTGAAACATACTAGGCCATATAATTTACAATGATTATGATTATGGAGAAGTTAAGGTCACTAAATAAGTACTTGTTCATTTTTTTGTGGGGAAATATTTTGACGAGGTCCTTTATGATGTTGTGCCCATATAAGCCGGTCATATTCTTTTAGGGCGTCCATGGAAATTTGATGAGAGAGCTATTCATGATGGTTTTACAAATAAATGTTTATTTTTCATGAATGGTAAAGAAATTGTACTTTCACTTTTGTGACCCAAAGAAGTTTTTGAAGATCAAATGATAATGAAAGAGAAAGAACGTGCACATGAGAGAGAAAAAGAAAAGAATGTACAGCAAAAGGAGAGATGTGAGAAAATCAATGAGGGGTGTGGGCAGAGAGTGGAAAAAAGAGAGCTAAGAGTGGATGCGCAAAAGAAAAGAGAGGCGTATGCAAAAGGAGAGATTGAGGGGGAAAAGAAAGAAAAACAAGTGAGTTTCTATGCAAAAGGAAGTGATGTCAAGAGAGCATATTTTTCATAATTGCCAATGATTGTACTTTTGTATAAAGAGGCATATTTAACTACTAACTAACTTGATGTTTCTTTGCCTAGTGTTTTTATGACTCTTTTACCGGAATATGAGGATATGATTTATTTCCCTAGGAGGTGCCCAAAGGATTACCACCCTTAAGAGGGATTGAGCATCAAATAGATTTCATTTTAGGTTCCCAAATTCTAAATAAACTACCATATTGATGTAATCATGAGGACACAAAGGAGTTACAATGACAAGTGGAGGAATTAATGGATAAAAGGCTGATTAGGGAAAGCATGAGCCCATGTGCTATACCCATTTTGTTGGTACCCAAGAAAGATGGCTCGTGGCGTATGTGTGTTGATTGTAGAGCTATCAATAAGATAACGATAAAATACCACCATCCTATTCCTCGTTTGGATAACATGTTTGATGAGTTGTATGGTGCATGTATTTTCTTTAAAATTTATCTTAAAAGTGGTTATCATCAAATTAGGATGAGAGAATGGGATGAATGCAAAATTGCTTTTAAAATAAAAAATGGGTTATATGAGTGGTTAGTTATGCCATTTGGGTTGACTAATGCACTTAACACTTTCATGAGATTAATGAACCGTGTTTTGCGTGCATTTTTAGGGAAGTTTGTAGTTGTTTATTTTGATGATATACTTGTTTATAGTAAATCATTAGGTGAACATCTTGAATATTTACATTTGATTTTTGATGTTTTATGCAAAGAAAGATTGTTTTCTAACCTTAAGAAATGTTCTTTTTGCATGAGTAAACTTATTGTCCTAAGGTTTGTAGTAAGTGCGCAGCGCATTAAAGTGGGTGAAGAAAAGGTTAAGGCAATTAAGGAATGGCCTATACCTAAATTGGTAGGAGAAGTTCGTTCATTCTATGGATTAGTAAGTTTTTATAAAAGATTTATTCATGATTTTAGCACTATTGCCACTCCATTGACTAAAGTTATAAAGAAGAACCGAGGATTTAAATGGGGAGATGCATAAAAGGAAGCATTTAACATGCATAAGGATAAGTTAATTTCTGCCCCTTTACTTTCTTTACCCAACTTTGCTAATACTTTTGAAATTAAATGTGATGCCTCAGATTTGGGTATTAGAGCTGTTCTTATTCAAAAAGGAAAGCTGATTGCTTACTTTAGTGAGAAATTGAACTGAGCAGCCTTAAAATATCCCAGATATGACAAGAAGATGTATGCACTAGTTCGAGCCTTGCAAACATGGCAACATTACTTATAGTCTAAAGAGTTTGTGATTCATATGGTCCATGAATCTCTGAAGTACTTAAAAAGACAACAAAAACTCAATAAAAGACATGCCAAATGGAGTGAGTTTATTGAGTTTTTTCCATATATCATAAGGTATAAGCAAGTAAAGGAAAACATAATTATTGATGCGTTATCTAAAAGGTATACACTTCTTTCTATTCTTGATGCTAAGTTAGTGGGTTTTGAATATATAAAAATTTATATTCTAATGACTGTGACTTCAGCAAATTTTATGATAATGCTTATGAAAAGATTGCATTTGAAGGGTACTATAAGCATAATGGTTTCTTATTTAAGGATAATTGATTATGTGTGCCTATGACTAGTATGCGTGAACTTTTAGTGAGGGAAACACATGAAGGTGGATTAATGGGACATTTTGATGTTGCTAAGACTTTAAATGTTTTGCATGATCACTTTTATTGGCCTAATATATGTGTTGATGTTCAAAGAATCTATTATAAGTGCATTGTGTATAAGCAAGCTAAGTCTAAGTCTAAGCCTCATGGGTTATATATGCCACTACCCATACATAGTATGCCTTGGGTTGATATCTCCATGGATTTTATTTTAGGATTACCTAGGTCTAAACATGGTAGTGATTCCATATTTGTGGTCTTGGATCGATTTTATAAAATGGCACATTTTATTGCTTATCATAAAACTGATGATGCCTCAAATATTGCTAACATTTTCTTTAAGGAAATTGTGTGTTTACATGGTATACCTAGAACTATTATTAGTGATAGGGATGCTAAATTCCTTAATTATTTTTGGAAGACTTTATGGGGTAAATTATGGACTAGGTTATTATTTTCTACTAAATGTCACCTCTAAACTGATGGTCAAACTGAAGTAGTAAATCACACTTTAAGACAATTATTGCACACATTAATTAAAAAGAATTTGAAATCATGGGAAGAAAGTTTGCCATATATTAAGTTTGCTTATAATCGTAGTGTGCATTCATCTACTCATTATTATCCATTTGAAGTTGTTTAAGGTTTTGTTCCTTTGAGTCCATTAGATTTGTCTCCTTTGCCATAGCATGTAAGAGTTGATCTAGACGATAAAAAGAAGGCTAACTTTGTTAGGAAATTACATGAAAAGGTGTGCATGAATATTTAACAAAAGAATGCCAAAGTTGCCCAACAAGCTAATAAAGGGCGTATAAGAGTGATTTTTGAACCAGGTGATTGGGTTTGGGTTCATTTTAGGAAGGAAAGGTTCCCATGAATACACAAGTCTAAATTGAATCCTAAAGGGGATAGTCCCTTTCTAAGTTTTAGAAAGGATTAATGATACTGCTTATAAGATTGACTTGCCTGGTGATTATAGAGTTAGTGCTACTTTTAATGTTTCTGACTTGGCTCCTTTTGATTTTGACGAGATTGATGATTTGAAGATGAATCTTCCTGAGGAAGGAGGGAATGATGTAAACCAAGCAAACACTAAGCTTGATGATTCGCTCAAGTACAAAGGACCAATGATAAGAGCAAAGACAAAGAATTTCAAACAAGCATTGAATTCATTTGTTCTTTATATTATAAGCAATATAATGGATTCAACTTCAAGTGCAAGCATGGAGCTGAATAAGGAAGAATTTAAGCTAGTTAGTTTAGTTTTATATTTTGAACCTTTATAGCATGCTTTAGTAATTTGGCCATAACTTTTGCTAAAGAAGTCAGATTGAGGTGATTCAAGATGCTATGAAAATCTAAGACAAGGGGGTACAAGAAAAAGTCATCATGGGCTTCCTAATGGTATAGGAGGAGCTATTACTAGGGGAATGGAAATCATTTTACTTAATAATAAAATAGATTCAAACAAAACTATTGCCCACTCTAGTGATAGATAGGGATTGGATTTTTCCTTTCATGAAGACCACATTGGCAAATTTTTTCATTTTATATGCATGTCTATGCATCCAAAGTGCATGACCAATCTTGATTTGCTATTTTAGGTGCACAGTCGTGCACCTTCTAATGCAGATGGCCATCCTTGAGAGCTATTTTCAAGAGTTATTTGAGTGCATAGCCATGCACATTTTAGTGCATAGCCACGCATGACAAAAGATAAAAAATCCTCATTTTATTAAGGTTTCCTTTTGTTATTTTGGAAGTTTATTTATTTCCAACTTTGTTTCTTATTAGTTTTACATTATAAATAGTCGTCTTAGGGCTGTAAACAAAGGAGGTTGAATTTTGTTTGATTAATATCAATTTTTTTTTGAGAAGTTAGAGTCCTTTCTTTGGTTCTTAAAAGAACTTTGTGAAATTTATCAAGTGAAGGGTACTTTCAAACCTTGTTTAATTTAAACTTGAAACTAGCTTAGTTCAATATTAGGTTTTCATTGAACAATCTTTAATTCTTTATAACTTAAGTTCTTAAGTATGGGTTATTTAAAGGCCTTATTGGGAGTTAGAGTTTTTCTAGCTTGGTTCATTGAATGATCCTTGGCAAAGACATCAATATTGAATACAAGTTTGGTATAAATACTATTCCAAATGCTGATAAAATAACTAACATTAATCTCCAAAGGACTATAACAATCAATGGAGCACATGCCTCCAATGTCATAGGTTTTTTAATAGGAAGGAATATGGTCCTAACCTGTAATTAAAAAAAAAGATCAGATCAGCACTGTTGACTATGAATTCCACCACCAAAAATATGAAAACATAATCATTCTAGCAAATCTAAAGAGCTATGCATCTGAATTAATACCATAGATATACCTTATCCTAATTCTCTTTAATCTTAATACCCCCACATTCAGAAAAGCTAATGGTGTAGCCAAGTCTTTTAGAAACTATTGAGAGGTAAAATTCTTGATCATGTGGAACAAATGGCTCAATAATAAATATAATGGTTGGTGTCTTCACTACTTCAGTTTGCAGAAACTCTTCTTGATTTTCAATTAAATCTACATAATCATGAACTTATGATCTTTTTACTTTCAACTTTTCTAATTCCATCTGCAAAGATAGTATTACTTCCTTGTACTTCTCTGAGGACTAAGATTGAATGGAATTAACATCACTATTCATCAGGCTTTTCCCACTACGATATCCTTTGATGTTCATTTTTAATGAAAGGATTTGAACTCTAAAATCATTCAATTCCTTTCATTGGAGTTCCCAAGATTGCTTTAACTCTTGTGTCTGAAAATTTGAGAAAAAAATGTATAAATGTGTGTGTTTCCCTGTTATATAAGTGGGAATATGGTTTTTATTACATAAGAAGTAATGCAACGGGTGAAAGATGAGTTGAAGTAAGAGAGAATTAATTGGTGCTCCCTCCCTTTAAGATATTTTTGAAGCCTTCTAAAGATTTAGCCAATCTATTTATTTGATTATCAACCAAATCTTTATTCTTCAACAATTTCTCCTTTTCATAATTCAGCTTCTCATTTTCTTTTATCAATAATTCATCTTCCTGTAGCATCAAAATTTTCTCCTACAATGTATGAACTTGCATCATTGGTTCACGTTTCACCATAAACACCACCTCTACTCTTCATCTCATTAAAGCAAATGCATTCATATAATGCTACATAATCTAAATATGTGATGCTCATATATAGTTAAGTGTAAATACAAAGGAGAAAAAATAATAATTTAAGAGGCATATAAGTTATAATATGATAATCAAATGCCAAAATAAAATTACAAGACTTAGGATCCCAGTTGATTGTATGAAGAGGATTTGAAACACCATATGAAATGTTTCATGAAATACCTTTATAGCTCTTGTTCTGCCTGGTCAACAACTTGTTACAACTGCTTAATTACTTTTTCGAAATGAGAATGATCTATAATGAAAATACTTTAATAATAATTTACATGTTCAGTAACAAATTTAGGATATGAGAAGTGTAATAAATTCAAGGCTTAGACTTCCCTAAATTATAAAATTAGAACTGATAAGCTTTGAAACCAAGGCCAACATAATGCATTTGATGTTTAAGTTGTTTAAATGAATTAGAGGCATAATCATATTAGAGACCCCTTTAAAACAAATGCATGCATGTGAATGTATAAATCCATAATTAATGAGAACAAATTCTTCTCCTTTAGCTTTCTCAATAACCAAATAAACATTAGCAAAACCCAACATTTAAGCAGACCACGAACTTAAACATTTTAACAAAACCCATCAACTAGATTCTTGCATCACTTTTTTTGTAGAAAGCTCAACCAACAAAAAAAAGTGTTTGTCCGAAGCCAAAAAGAGGTTTACTCACTTCATTCGCCAAGCAAATGATCTTCGCTTCACTAGAACAACAAAAACCACCATCTTGCTTTTTTCTTTCTTCGGTGCCACACGAGAAAGAGAGAGAGAGCGGTCACCCATAAGGTAAAAGAAACATATTAATATAATAGTAAGGTGAAGAGTTCCAGGCAACAATTCTTTCAAAAAAAAAAGGTTGCATAAAGATTGTAATAGAATGTGCACTTAAATAATTGTAAAGGTAGTACAACAATCATCTCAAGGAAGTTAATTATGAAACAATTAGGTTTATCTCATATAAATGGCTTGATTTCTTAAATCTCATTTTGTTTCTCTCATAGATAAAACATATAATCCTTGCATCAAATTCTTGACAAAATAATTCACCGAAAAATTTTGGACTTTTAGTGTTGGTAGTGATGATTAGTTAGTCACAACCCTATCTTCTTCTAGTATTTTTAAGCTACAAATCTTGTTTCAAAAGAAAAGAAATAATCATCAATCTCTATAAATTCAAAAATAATCAGGTTATAAGAAACACTCCAAAGACATAGCAATGCAACCACATAAAAAATTGCAGCTCAAATACACCATCAGATCATCATATTCAATTAACTTATCTTTGGTGAAATTTATTTTAATTAAGTATTTACACATCTTGAGCTTCACATATTATATTACCATAGATTACACACTACAATGTACAACTGATGCAAATTCCAGTCCTTGTTCTCAGCATAATATCACCCAAATAGCAACAAAAAAATAGAAATAAAAATAAAAATAATATAAAACTTTGGAATTTTTCAATTTCGATAACACATATAAAAAAAATGAAATTCTAAACAAAACTCATCATCATACATATATTATCCATCCAAATATTATTAAAAATCAACATCATTCTTTACAATTTTCACAGACTCTAAAAAATAAATCAAAGTCAACACATTCAATTTCTTCGTATTTTCAATTCTAAGACTCAAAAATAAAGTTAATTTTCCCAATCAAACAAATAATCAACATCTAAAATCCAAAAAAAAAACCCAAAATTTAAATAATTAGCCTAAAAACAAAAATAAAGAACAAAATAAAAGACGAAAAAATTGACCTATCCAGTGCTCCGCTTAATAAAAATATTGTATTCATAGAAGAAAATTCAATCTCAAAATAAAAATAAAATAAAAAGAATTAAAAAAGGAAGAACAAGAAGAGAAAGAGACGTGCCCGTAGAAACATATTGATCTAGAGAAGTTTTCATAGTGATGGATCAAAGCATTAGACGGTTGAATTGAAGAAGAAGAAGAAGAATTGAAAATAGAGAAATTAAATTCACATTTTGGGAATAAGAAAAGATGAGAAACTGAAGAGAAGAGAAAATGAAAAGAAAGAGCATGAGAGGTTGGAAGCACAAAAAAAAAAAAGAGGAAAAAATTAGCGTGAGAAGGTGGAAGGGGCGAGAGAGAGCTACGTGTCAGTATATCGTATAATTTGTCCTAGGTGGCAAAATTCATGTACTTAGTTATTATATATTTTATATAGATAAAGGAATAACAATAATAAAGATAAGGACAGAAAACAATTCAATAGAATTGTTGAAGAACAAAAAATAAAAAAGAAACAAAATAAACAAAAACAAAGATAGGAATAACAAAATAAAAAAGGCACACAAGAAACAAATAAGAAACGAATGAAATAGTTATATCTCTAATGACTTTATGTTTGCAAATTCATTTTAAAAGAGTTATAGAGCTAGTTCTAAAGTTTGTAAGGCCTAAAGATATACACAGGTACAAAGAAATCCTCTCTATGTAAACATACACAAAATTAAAGTGTAATTCCTTATATAATAGATAAAACCAAAACCTTATGGGAATACGACTCTTCATCTTTCGTAATTATTTATACATTAATTAAATTAGAAAAATAAATTAAAAGCTAATAATCATATTATTCCAATTAACACAAAAGCTAAAATGACAAAAACTAAAACAAAACTAACAAAAATAATCCTAAAAGGAGCCTCCCCAAACTTAGCACACATTGTCTCCAAATCGTACTAAAACACACATAAAAATAAAAGCAAAAGAAAACAACAAAAATAGAAGGAAAAGGGAACTGGAGGACTCCCAAAGCATGATGCTATACTCCTCGTTTTGTCGTGGGACCTCTTGATGACTTTCTGGGCCACTACAAATTAAAAGCAAAAAAGATAGAAAATGTGTGTGTGTATATATATATATATATATAAAGTAAAAATAGAAATTACGAGAACATGTGTAAATTTAGAACTATGCCAAAAATTTGAATTTTAATCAAGTTAATTAAAATTGATGCAATCCCGAGAATATTTAAACAAAATTGAACAATATCATTGGTTAATCATGAAAATTATGATTAATTTAAAATAGAAAGTGAAAAATTAAGCAAAATAAATTCTAAGTTACCAACTAAATCTCTAAAATTTTAATGAAATTTTTTTTAATTATGCAGAAAATATACAATAAAATAAAATAAAAGTATTGTGTGTATATATATATAAAGTAAAAATAGAATTTGCAAGAGCATGTGTAAATTAAGAATTATGCTAAAATTTAGAATTTTGATCAAGTTAATTAAAATTGATGCCATCCCGAGAATATTTAAACAAAATTGAACAATATCATTGGTTAATCATGAAAATTATGATTAATTTAAAATAGAAAAGTGAAAAATTAAGAAAAATAAATTCTAAGTTACCCACTAAATCTTCAAAATTTTAATGAAATTTTTTTTATTATGTGGAAAATATAAAATCAAATAAAATAAAAGTATTGTGTGTGCTTGTGTTGAAAGAAGATAATAATAATAATACTTATTATTATTATTATTATTGTTGCTTAGTGAAAAAAAAAAGGCAAAACCTAGTTGAGAAAAAATAACTAAAATAAAAATAGATAAAATAAAAAGAAAATATTGGCTAATTGAACCAACGAATGGCTATTGGGCTATAGTTGGCCCAATAGCAAAGTTAACTATTTTAAAGGCACAACTTCATGCCTTAAATGGTGCCTAAGTAGTGCAATTCTTTATTTTTTTTCCCTTTTTTAGAGCACTGTAGCACTATGACTACTACCCAAAAGGGCATTCTTAGAAAAGGTCATGGGTTGGTTCGGGTTTAATATCGGACTAAAACCGATGTAGTTAAAATTGTAATCATAATCAGTTAAATCTAGAACTGATGTCAAATTGGTCTGGAATCGGGGATGACCAGTTTAGGGCTAGTTCATTCCCTTATAGAACTAAAAAATTTCAAAAAAAAAAATTAACTTGCTGAACTGGTGTTGATACCCAAAATTTCCGTAGTCTCCTAAAAATCCGATGAAGGTTTTTTATCGACCAGACAGGGAAAAAATTCTTTAGAAGTCTTTCCAAGCGTGTTCAGACCAACTAAAAATTCAAAAAATACCCAACAAACTTGAGCCTTGAAAACCTAAAATAGGCTTAAAATTGGTGAAAGCAAGGCCCAAAAGACCAAGGGTCGAGCTGACCTACGAGTGTGGGTTGGCAACTAAACCAGTGGGTCAAATGACCACGGTTGGGCTTGCGTGAGTTAGACGACCCACACGCATGGGTCCCAACCCACACCTGTGGATTGTGGACCCACACCCGTGGGTCTCAACCCAGAAGCTATAAAAGTGCGAATTTTTCCTTTTCTGGGGGACGTTTTGCATTTTTTACAAAAAACACTCCCATAGAGAGAAAATACTATTGGTTTTGGATGATTTTGGAGACTTTTTCTTTCCTAAAGAAGCCTCTCCATTGCATTTGGAGACCCTCTCTCCCAAACACTCTCAACCAAAAATCACTTTTTTTTAGGTTTTAGATCTAGTATCCAAACCTCGCCACATCTAAATCACAGCACGCTACAAGGGTAATCACTCGGTCCCTCTGAGGATCTCTCAATCATTTAATTAAAAAAATTACATTTCATATCAGTTTTCTTCTTCTCCTACTCATCTCTTTAATTTTTTATCATTTTTTGCATTTTATTTCATTTTATTTTTATTACTTATTGTCTTGTGATGAAGTTGTCATTGTGTGGTGATTTTAAAGTTTGGCTATAAGATATGTAGAATGAGTGGGTAGTTAGGGTGATTCTGGGAGTGTTTCCATTTATTTTTTCATTTTCCATCTTTCTTGCATCATTTTTCTCCTTATATAAAAAATAGGTATTTTGGTGCTAAAGTTAACATTTTTATTATTATTTTTGCTTTTTTATTAATTTTGTTGCTCTTTTTATTTTCTTTCTTGATAAATTTGTTATTTTTATCATGAAGTACACATTTTTATGGTAAAAATAGCATATTTTCATTTTCATTTTTTATTGTCTTTTTTTATAAATTTATTATTTTTATCATAAAGTTTACATTTTTATGGTAAAAATAGTATTTTTATCATTTTTATTATTTTTATTGTCTTTTTTTGATAAATTTATTATTTTTATCATAAAGTTCACATTTTTATGGAAAAAATAGTATTTTATAATTTTTATAATTTTGTTTGCATTTTATTATTTTTATTGCCTTTTTTGAAAAATTTATTATTTTTATCATAAAGTTTACATTTTTATGGTAAAAGTAGTATTTTTATCATTTTGTTTGCACTTTTATTATTTTTATTATTATTCTTATTGCCCCCTTTTTGATAAATTTACCATTTTTATCATAAAGTTCATATTTTTATGGTAAAAATAGCATTTTTATCATTTTTACTATTTTATTTGCGTTTTTCTCATTTTTATTGCTTTATTTGCGTGTTTATTATTTTTATTATTCTTATTTTCTTTTTTTGGGGTAAATTTTCTATTTTTAAAGTCGAGGTTGCATCATTCAAAAGGATGTTAGTTATTCAAAAAAAAGGTAGAAAGAAGAACAAATGTTACTGCTAATAGAAAATAAATTTCATAAAAGACAAATTTTAAGGGAAATAAAAGAGAAACAATTAAATTTTGAACCTAAGAGTGTTAAGCCTAAATATACAGTAGAAGAGTGCATCAGAATAATGCAACCAAAGTATAGTGGATAAATTTCTTTCTAGGTTTAACTAAGTATGTAAAAGGTCAACTTGAGCAGCATATAACTCCTTTTCATTAACATTTACGATAGCAAACAATGAGTATACGTTAGATTGACTTGGTAAACTATAATGGACATTAAAGTTTTGTGGTTATCAATAAATAAGTTATAAATAATAATGAAATTCACTAAGGTATTATGATCTCATAGTCTAAAAAGTGGTAAGAGCTAAGGAAGGAAGGTTAGATACTTGAAATAGGGATAGGAGTAGAGGAAGGGGTTGAATTGTTAAGAAGATAGACTTGATTGTGTTACTAAATCAAAGAGTTCTAGTAGGGAATTACTAGAAAAACAAAATAGTATCATTTATTTCCTTAGTACAAGGGTTGAGGTTAGTAAGAGAATGTATTGGTAAATTTACATATTTATATCGGCAAACTAAAGATGTTTATCTCATATGAAAAAAAAAGTAAGAGTTTAGAGACAGACTACACACAACCTCTAAGAGTAAATTGAATTTGTATACTAGTACTTATGGTTTTAAATAACGGTATCGTGAACCATTTCGGTGTAATGGTATCAGACTAATTCAAACTGTATCGTTTGGCACTACTGTAAATTTTAAAAAATAATCAAGAAAATGCACCATATTAATAAAAAATGCAAAATAAAATTTAACATCTAATATGATAAGTTAAGAATTAATTAAAATATATATATTTGCACTAAAAAAATATACATTTAAAAAAATTATTATTTACTATAATTAAAAATGACATAAGAGAATAAGTCAAACCTTTAATATGTAAATAATTATATTATATTAATATGATATTATTACAATTTTTTTGAGAGATACAATAATAATAGAAATGACCACCAAAAACAGTGGTGTGGAGGATCTTGATTACTAGGCTCAACATTATAATCATCAACATTTTGGTTGCTCATTTCAGATGGGAATAAGTTAAAAAATGAACTCCCTTCATTAAATTCATTATAATGGCTTTGAAATTCAGGCACATTACTGGGATAATTTTGAGAAATATTCAATTGGTTCTCAAATATAGTTGGATAACTTTGGCGTGAGTCTTGCTAATTCCAATTATCAGAGGGCATTCCATAATATTGTAGAGGATCAAATGGATCAAGCCTATAATTGAACCCATAATCTTGATTTGCATTAGTCGAAGTAGAACTACTTTCACCTCCACTGAGTTCGTATCCAAATTTATGTTGTCGTGGTGGAAATTGGATAGCATATTTGGAGAACTAGATGGATTAGAAAATGATGGGATATCATTTAAATAATTTAAATCTTCATAATATCCATGGTGTGTTCCAATTGGCCTATGATATCCAGTTCCACGACCATCATTATCAGCACCACAACCATGACCACCGCCGCTGCCATCATCATCATCATCTTTATCTCTTTCACCACCATTGCCTAAAGGGGAATCAATACTATATCTGAATGGAGGAGTCATACCCAATTCTTGCTCAGTCAAATCAATTATAGGATCTTGTTCACTATCTTCATCATTCAACCAATCAAGATTTTATCCATCAAGTACAGGAGCTTCTGATTCTTCCAACCATGGGTTTAAAAGGTCATGCACATAAAAAATATAATCCAAGTTGATCGAATTAAAAACTTCCTCTAACACTTGTTGTAACTTTCGCATTATATTTCACAATTTCAGTTTTATATTATAGTGTACATAGACTAAATAGTGTAATTTTTTGTACTTCAATCTATTTCTAGTCTTTGTATGAATCAAGCTAAAAGTGCTCAAATTCCTTTCATAATTTTTTTGTTGATGTTGTTTGACTTAAGACTCTCACAACAATTTTTTTAAGTTCAGTGTTGATTCTCCAAAACTAATCCACCACTGAGCTACATCAACCAATAATATTCAACTAGTTAAATATTTATAATTACTTAATATATAATAAATTATTTATTAAGACAAAAGATGCCTAAGGGCAAGTTCTTGATTGCTTTTACAGCAAGTGTTTCTCCAAAAGATCCTCCCTTTTCTTCAAAAGTAAACATATGCACGGCTGTAAAAAATATAAACCAATAATATAACTGTAATTATCATATATAAAGAAAAATTTCTTTGAAATGCAATAATAAATTTTACTTGTAAAAGGGCATTTATTTGAGCTTCTTCAGTTGGTTCAATCCTTTTAATAACATTTCAAACTCTTCGCATAACTTCAGTATCAAACAGAATATCATACTTATCTCCATATTGATATTATGGGTGAAAATAATAACCTGTAACAAGTACATCATTTTAGATACTAATGCATTGCAAATAAAATAATAAATTATTCATTAACAATTATAAATAATATACCTGCAACATGCAAATCATGATGCAATTGAAAATTCCATCTTCTATCAATAATAGACCAATAATGATTATGATATCGACAATTTTCTTTAATGGCCATCTTGCATCTGTCCATTGCATCATACAAAAATTCCATTGTTGGTTTATAATCCCCATCAACTAGCCTTATTGTCTTTAGAAGAGGTTCTTGAACTTTAAGTAATTCATTAGCATTTTGACAAAATAATCTTCCTTCACTTGTTGTTGCTAATATAGTTTCCTTGACTTCAATGGCTAATGGATCTGACATTCTTCCATAGCTGGAATTCACCCATGTAGGTGATTTAAACATATTTCTCAAATTATTGTGTTGACAGAAAATACTCTCTAACACAATAAAATTAGCAGCAAATCTTGTAATGCCAAGTTGAAGTAGTTCTTTACCATCTGTAAATTTCTTCATATAATTTTTCACCCAATTATAATTATAAATAAATTGGATGATTTTCTTCCCTTTGGCAATGCAATGACTTTCTTGACTTCTCTTTCCAATATCTTTTAAAATGAGATCAATACAATAAGCCCTACATGTAGTCCAATATAGATGTTGATACTTGTTCATCAGCATTTTTCATGCTGACTTAATTGCAGCATCATTATCAGTAACAATTTGGACAACCTTATCAGCTCCAACTTGTTCGACAACCTTTAACATCAACCGAAAGTAATAATGTCCATTTTTCTTCTCAATATCAAATGCATTCACTGACTTATAAAAAACCATGCCATGATTTGAATAAACAAGAAAATTAGTTATGGATATTTTTATTGGACCTATCCATGTATCACATAATATAGACACACCTCTTTCCTTCCAAATCCCTGCAAAAGATGCAATATATTCTTTCATTAATTGATATTCTCTTGGCAACCATACCTCTGCAAGCTTATAAGCTGTTGGAGGTGGAATGTTTGGTCTAACTTCTGAAGTAACTCTAAGTAAAGGTCGTGTCCATGGTGATTCGGCAACTGCAAATGGTAGTCTGTTGTGAACCACAAATCAACTGAAGGCATTCATCAACTTCTCTTTACTTTTCTTAAACCATTGAGATTTTAGTTGGGTCTGCTTTTTGCTTTCCCTTTCAATCTCTAAATCCACTTCAATAACTCACAATCTTTTAGCTGGTGTTGATAATTGAGGAGGATCAAATCTAGAAGATTGTGGATTGTTGCCTCTTGGAGTTTATGTATCAGGAGTGTTTCTGACACTAAAAGAGTGACTCCTTATTCGCTTTCTTTGTTGACTAGCACTGGATCCACTTGCATCATAGTGAACACCTTTAGTCCTTTAATAAGAATCAATTTCAATTTGTCGAAGGCTTTGTTGCCTAGTGTATTACATTATTGCATCTTCCTTCTCTTTGTAATCACTATCGTTATAATGTCCACTCTCATGTATTTGTACAATTTCTTCCTCAAGTTACTGTTTAGCAACCTTTTTTTGTTTTTGCTTGGCTTGCCATTCTAAAATAAGTTTTTTCATATCTTCTCTCACAAGATGTGGCACTTTTGGACATGCTGTGACATCACCTTCAAGTCCTGCTAAATGTTGCTTAAATCTCGTTATTCCACTAGCAACCACACGCCCACAAAAATTACATGTCATTTTAGATCTGTTATTATTAATAGGTGTAGTATATTTCCATCCAATATCATCACTGGGCTTACCATCTTTTCCTTTCTTTCCCATTAACAAATATATATACAAAAAAAAATATTAAAATTCATATTATATATATATATATATATATATATATTTAAGCATGGCTACGAACACATGTGAACCAATTGCTCTGCATTTTGGAATTTGAAAAAAAATCTCTCTGCCACGTTTAGTCTTTTAAGTAATAATAACCATATACACTCATGACTTCCAACTACTTAATGTTTGCAATAATTTAAAAGTTTCAGATATTCTTTCTGTGCTTTTAGGACATGAGTGTATATGGTAGCAATAATTGATGTTGCAATTTTTAAAACTTTGGTTAAGTTTGTATGCTTTGAAATTGGAAAGGCATCTCTGCAAAAGTGGACCAATTGTTTGAAAAATAATTAGTGCAAATGTTCAACTTGAAGTTTGTATTTTTCTAATAATTTTTGTGTTATAGGTAAAAGCAAATTTTATAAATTTCAAACGATTATAATAACTATTGTAATTATGATTATATTAATTGACAGAGGGTTTATATTCATTCAAAAGAAAATAACTATTGCAACATTTGTGGTAAAAAAAATGAAATCAAGTAATAACTAATGATTCATTAATAAAAAAAATTTTATTTCAAAAAAAATCTATTGTAATTAATTATACAATATAAAATTAATTATATATAACTAAGAAGATATATGTATACATATATTATTTATTTATTTTTAATTTGAATAATATAACAATCATTTTTCACAAATAAATAAAAAAACTAAAAAATTACACTTATATATAATTACAAATACAGTTAATAATAATTCTGCAAAAATTATTAGGCCCAAATAAGGACTATAGGCTAATATCCACTTCTTTGGCTATTTCTAAAAATTGGGCTGCTTATTGGGCTCATTCTTCTTGTTGTTGTTCTTCTTCACTTCGATTTGTAGGTGAGATCAGTAATATTGGAAAATCACGGCCGATAAGCATGATTCAACAATAAAACAGTTGATTCATTGACCAAAAATGGATTGTCGTTTATAGCCATTCCGATCCGGCTATATATCAGATCGTCCTCCCTAAAATCCGTTATAAAACGGCCGATACACATACTATCAATCATTTTTTAATACCCTGCTAGTACTACATTCAGAGGATGCATAAGAAAAGTTATGGAACAAGAAAAGTTGGATAAAAAATAGGAGCAAACTATTAAATCTAGAGTTGTTCGATTTAAATCTCTTGGATAACTTTGGAAAGGAACAAAAATGTGAAATCAAAGTTCCATAATTATAATAATAATAAAGATGAGATCAAAGAAAGTGGTCAAGTATTAGTAAGATGACCTATGGTAGCACCTAGGTAGTTATTGGTAGCAAGTCCCATGTAGTCAGCGAAACCAAGTCACAAAGTATGTAGGGCTAATTATATGGGAAATTATGCCAAAATAAGTGCTAGATGTTTCAAGTGTTATTGAATGGGACATTATATAGGGGAATGCACCAAAGCAATATAAGGATATGAATTTGAACAAGTCACAAACCCCCTTCAGAGTAATGGAGGTAGTAGATCCCTAAGTGCAATAAAAGTCGCTAATGAAAACAAAACTAGTAGTGTGGTTGGAGCCCTATAAAAACGAGTTAAAAGGGCAAAATGATCTTGCTAAGACTGTGTAGCTAGCCAAAAAGTATATAGAAACATGATATGAAGTGATATATACTTCACCTAATTGTAATATTGATATAGCTTGCTCATATGGTAAAACTTAGTACACAACTGAGTTAACCTTAGCATTGTGTATTCATTCATAATAATTGCATTCAGATGTATAATAGATTTCTTTTATAAGATTTAGATGAACCGATGATTATAAACAAGGAAGTAAGAACTAGCACTATTTATGAAGTATCGTGAAAAGATGCATTCATGTGATAAGGAAGTAGGATAATATGAAATTTTATAAGCTTACCTATCTATTTAATAGATACTAAGGAACTTAAGGTTTTAAGTTAAACCTTATCTATATTGAAGGATGCTAACTAATTTTGTAGTGACACCTATTAATAGGAAATATGTGATTAATATAATAAACAAATTAGAAAAATTATTAAATTTTATAAGGTTGTAAAGAGTAGGAAGAAATTAGTTAAGAGCTAAATTTTGGATAATGATAGATAAAATGATACATAATTGGTGAAGTAAAAAAAATCATTATAAGAAGGATGTAGTGAAGTTTGATAAAGGCAAAAATTGAATTTGAATGGCTTATAGAATGGACTAGTTATTTAATATAGTTGGAATTTATGATGTCCTTTATGTTATAGTGATAAAAAAAAAAACCTTAAAGTGAACCTAACTTATAAATTTACAAGAATGTTTATTAAGTTAAGGGAAATGTAACTTGGAGGAGGGGCTTCTTGCTTTGATTATTATAACTTAGAAATATGTTGTTGATACAAAAAAAAGTAAGAGAAAAAAAAATATGAGTGGGGAAATTGATGAATAATATTATGAAGAGAAGAATTGTGAGAAAGGTTATTAGCTATAATAAAGAAGAAAAGGAAATCAATGCTTAAAGTGCAAGCTTGAGGACTAGGAACCAAATTTAATTTATTTAAAAGTGTATTAGCCAATCTAATGGATGTTATGTATATAAAAAAGGGAAATAAATAACACGATTACTATTTATATTGTTAGAAGAATTGCAGTTACAATGATTAGAAATAAGAAAATTTTTAGGGTACCAAGTATCCTTATGGATAAGGTACTATAGTGCAATGAGAAATAGGTGCTATAGTCTATTGAAAAATAGTAAGAAAAACCAAATTTCGAGGATGAAATTCCTAGAGTGGGAGAATTATAATATTCGTACCCTCTAAAGACATTGGTGCTATCTTAGGTGCTTTAGGAATATATGTATAATAGTGATAAAAAAATTGAAGTTTAATGGATACATTGAGGAGAAATGGTGAATGGGACTAAATTTTAATAATTGAAAATGTAGGGACAATCGAGCAAACTTTAGAAGAGCTTAAGGATCAAATTGAAAAAATGTAAGGCTTGTAGTGGAAGCTAGGGCAACAAAAAGGATAAGGATAAAAAAATAATAAAAACTTGAGAGGATTGAGGTGGTGATGAAGGAAAAAAAGGAAGGGAGATGATGACAAGTGAACTTACTTATTTCAATTTAATGATAATTAATAATAATATAAAAAATATATACTTATGTGAACTTAAATACAACAATAATTCTGTTGATGCATCCCTCAACTCAACATAAAAAAAAAGTGAGCAATTGAGAGGGGCAGGAAGAGAGTAAGATGAAGCAATCTAAAGCAAAAACTTCATTGATCCCTAATTTGCATGTAAGGGAAAATAGACTTTAGCTTGATTTAGAGACCCTTTTGAAGCACTATCAGGCTGCTAAAAGGTTGTAATCAGAGCAAGAAAAGAGCTAGTTGCTATTAAGGAACTTAAGAGCTTACAAGGGAAAGATTGATTAAAGAGTTAGTGAGCGACTTAAGGGAAGTTTGCTTTAGCTATTAAAATAAAGAAATTTTTGGAAACAAATGTGAGTGAACTATTTCTTTTACTCTCCCTTAATTCTAAATTTTTGTTATTTCTATCATCTAATTGGTTTCTCTTGGAAACTTCCTCTTGAAATACATAAGTTGATTTGCAACTTGGGGTCTATGATTTGTGTTGCTCTTGGTAGTGTTTCCCTTGAATCTTGATTCTAAAATTTCATTCATAAATCAATTTTGAAATTCTTATTTGAAAATTGAACAATTTGGTTTTCATAGGATCATATATTTTTATGATTTTGTTGTTGAATTTCTTAGATTCTTGCTTATTGGCAATTTTTCTTATTAATGAGCATAATACTAAGTCTTTCTTTTTGTAACTAAAATTTTACATTTGGATAATGATCTCTTATGAAATTGCAAGAATGCTTACATATACAACCATATTGGCGTGACATGTATAGTAGTCTCTATCTTCTTCCATCATCATTCTGAATTTTTAATAAAGAAAATCATTCCTCGATAAAAGTTAGTTATATATGTGTGTGTATGTATATTTATTGATGACCATAATTTTGGTGCTAGTTTTCCTAAATTTCTGTTAATAGTGTTCTTAAAGAAGTGTCAATAGATGTGCCTTAACATTTTAAGAATCCCCTTTATAATAAACAGCTGGGAGAGAAACATACTTGTCATGAGTTAGTAAGTGAAAAATGCCTAGCATAATTCACCAATATCAAGTAATGAGACCTTTGGTGTTCTAAAGAAGAATGAATGAATGTTCTTCTTTGTGAATTCTCATCTTTTTTTCCTGGTTTCCATCCTCAAACTATTTTGAAACATTTTTATTATTCACTAAGACTTAGTTGCTTATTGAGCATGTGATATGTTGGCCTCGTTGCTATTAAAAAAAACTAATTGTTAAATGATGCCCTTTGTGGAATAACTTGTGAATCCAAAATCCTTTTTTCTTTTTTATGAACCTAAAGCTTTTTTGGTATGTTCCTTTGTAATTGAATTTAATTTTTTAAGAACCTGGAATGTTATTATTCTTGGCGTTTTTATTATGGTCATCTATCTTACATGTATTTAATGTGAAAAAGCTTTGCAAAATTGATTTTTTGTTAGTGGAATCTTACTAAAGAAAAAAAAGTTTTGATAAACCATAACTAAAATCTTACACAAACTGAATGAAGGTTTCTTGCCAAGAATTGGAATAGTTAGAGCACTTACAAAATTGCTACAAATGCGTGAATCATCCTAAAGTCTAAAAAGTCTCAGAAAATTAATCAAGTACAAATGTGAAAGTGAAAACTACATATGTATATATAAAATAAATATATAATGAACATAAGCTAGTTGGTAATCAAAGTACCAGATACAATAAAGTTAAATACAATTTACCACCTTAAGATTTAGATCAAGTGAATTAATTAATTAAATTTTAAGTTATTTAAGGAAATTTACAAGGATTATGAATAATAATAATAATAATAATAATAATAATAATAATAATAATATAATTATTATTATTAGCTAAAAATAATTAAATTAATAATATTAGCTAAAAATAAATAACATAAGTAAATAGGTAATAATATATTTAAGAACATGTACATACACGAGAGAAAAGGTTGTAGTAAGATTGTGCCTAGGTACGACTGGGTTCTACAAGATGTCAGACTTTGTTCGGGCCACAGCAACTCGCATGATTTAAAGATATTATTCGTACTTTTAAGTACGGTGTATTCATGAATTGACAGAAATTGACATTTATATTGGCCAAATTTATGATAACAGTCATGTGGACAACGCTTAAGATTCAATATGCTATTGTGGTGAATCCAAATGGTATTATTTGCATGCATACAAATGTTTAGAACTTTCGATGTGAAGAATGGTACTTGCCACATCGATAGCAACCTGTAAAATTGTGCTTCTATTCATCTGCGCTCCTATGCTCTTATGTTTAAATACTTTTATGCTGATAACCCTATGCTATTCTTTGACTTTCTTTAGTTATTTTCTTGACTTTCTTGATCAAACTCATTGGTTTCTTGAATTACCTTTAAGTTCTTTGATCAAAAGTTGGTTCAAGATCGCAATTCTTGAGTTTGAAAATAATAAATTTATTTTGCTTGGTCCTTTAAACACAAATTCTAATTTCCTTTGTCTAATAAGGATATCTTTATGGATAAGATCAAATCTTGAGTAGATTATACCTTATCTTGTTAGATTTTAGTCATATCTTGTTTTGTTCTGATCCTTATCTTATCTTAAAGCTTTTTTTTATCCTAAAGATCCTTATCTTATCTTAAAGCTTTTTTTTATCCTAAAGGGATTAGACAACTCTCTTTCCTTATTTATAATTCATTTTCCTTATTTATTACTTCTTATCCTTATCTATTAGGATTAAAATTAGTTTTTGATTTGTACACTCCTTTCTTTCCTATTTGTGGATATTTTTTTAGTAGAGCACTCTTAATCATTTGTCTCTATAAATTACGTAAATTTTAAATTTTGAATTTTGCAAAGGGAATTAATTCTTTTGTGTTGTTTGGTTTGATTTGATTAAGAACTCTAATGGACCAAGCCGAGAGGTGTGAGGAAAAACCTTGTATTATTACAATTAAATTGAGTGAAAACATGATAGACCCCTTTCAATTTTGAGAGTAAACATGTGAGGGAGTGTAGTGAGGTTCTTTTATTTATTTGTATTAACCTTTATTTGCAGCTATGTTTAATATGAGTGTAGGAAATGGAAGTCCAGCTCCAATGGATAATACCCTAGAAGCTCTAAAATTTAAATAATTGGAAAGAGCTATTATGAAAGCTAATGACCAGTTGTAAAAACTAAGGGCAAGGATGGAAAAACTAGAAAATAGAATGCCATCTCATGAAGGGCCAAATCGACAATTTGGAGAGGGAATGACAGAAATACAAACTATAACAGAGTGTCAAGAAGAAACTGAAGATAATGGTGATGACATGGCTATAATAGAAGATTTTAGTAATGATAATTTTGAGATGCCATTGAGTGGTAGAGTTTTTCAAGCATATGATGACTTTGATTCAAGGACAAATCCTTTTTAAGAAAGAGGAAATTATATGAATCGCATGGAGCCAATTCAACCAATAACTTGAATGGATCAAAAGGATCATATTAAAGATAGTGGATCACATGAAGCTAAGTTAAAGTTAGATGGACCATGTTTGAATCATGAAGATAGTGTTTTCAATAATGAAGATAATTTTTTAAATGATGATTTAAAGCTACTTCAAGGTTTAATAACCAGATCACATGCAAGGAAGTTTAAAGAGGCTTTATAAGGCTTTGTGAAGAATATTTGGGCTAATCATGCATATGAGGATCCAGTTCATTTTGAAGGCTTTTTCGGAAGTCAAATTAAAGCTAAATGATTTTTATTCAACATATTTGAAGTCCAAGTTGTAATAACCCAAATTTATGCAGTTATTAATAGGGAAAAGTACGAAAAACCACCATGTGGTTTAACAGTTTTAGACTTTTAAGTACGCGATTTTTTTATGACACTTTTAAGTACATGTTTTAGCCGTTGCACATTTTCTAGTATATGCGTCTAACACAGTTAACTTATCCTACGTTGTGCCTACATAATGTCCATGTCAGCGCCATATAGGACGAAGTTAATAGTGTTAGACTCATATACTGAAAAGTGTGTAACGATTAAAACACGTACTTAAAAGTGTCACAAAAAAAAATCACATACTTAAAAGTCTAAAACTGTGAAACCACATGGTAATTATTGTTATTTTTATTTTTATTATTATTTTATTTTATTATCATCATCTTTATTATTATCATTATTGTTAATATTATTATTATTACTATTAATATGATATATATATATATAACTTGTCCTACGTGGTGCATACATGTCAATGCCACATAATGTCCACATCATCACCATAATATCCATGTCAGTGCCACATAGGACGAAGTTAACGGTGTTAGACTCATATACTGAAAAGTGTGTAATAACTAAAACACGTACTTAAAAGTCTAAAACTGTGAAACCACTAGGTGGTTTTTCGTACTTTTCCCTTATTAATATAATTATTTTTAATTATTGTTATTTTTATTTTTATTATTATTTTATTTTATTGTCATCATCCTTATTATTATCATTATTGTTAATATTATTATTATCATTAGTACATTTTTTGTTAAAGTTGTTTGTTATTATTAATATATATAATCCTTATTGTTTTTATTATTATTATTACTATTAATATGATATATATATATATATGTGTGTGTGTGTGTGTGTGTGTGTGTGGCCAGGTTGACACCTTCCTTTAAGAAGTCCCCCGAAGAAGAAATCCCACAGATCTTAGTCCTACCGCTTTCCATTAGCTGTCTGTGTTAGTCCCATTGCCCTAGCGAAATAGTAAGGTTCGCTGCCTGTTCCTTGATCCTTTGAAACTCGCATGCACTCCTCCAGCATCAAATGGAGAAATACCTTATCTGCTCCTCGACCTAGAGGGCCAAAAACCCCTTTTTCTATGGTATAGGGAAGGAAGCTGAAACCACCATTCGAATAAAGGGCGGAGGGTGACCCTATTTGTATGTGCATTCACATGCATATATATATATATATATATATATATATATAAAATAACAAACAACTTTAACAACAAATGTACTAATAATAATATTATTATTAACAATAATGATAATAATAAGGATGATGATAGTAAAATAAAATAATAATAAAATAATTAAAAATAGTTACATATATATAGAGAATGAAAAGAAAGTGTCCGTCGAAGATCACCTTTGAGCCTTTTCCTCCTTTGTTTGGGTGGTATGCTTTTGTAAGAAAGAAAAAAGAAAGCAAGTAAGGGAAAGACAAGTGGCATGAGTGTGATAATTTAAAGAGGGAAGAAGGGACTTGCAGACAGAAAAAGGGAGAGAGCAACGGGACTTTCACATATTGAGCGGCAAATTTCATTCTGATCCTTCAACTTTCTTTTCCTCCATTCAACACCAAACAACCTCCGATCGACCTCAGATTCAAACTGTAGACTCGTCTCGTCCTCCTCTTCATTTTGGTGGTGTTCATTTTGCAAGAAGTAGCTCTGAAAGTATAGATTTGGCTTGGAATAATTGGCCTTCTACCTCCATTTCGCATAACTAATGGTTAAATTGTTCCTTGAACTTGAACGCAATGGTCAAATAAGTCAATTTTTTTACTTTTTTGACAATTTAGGACAATACTTTTATTTTTCATCCAAATTACAATAAAAATAGACGTATAGAAGCGCGTGATGAGCACAAAATTTTTTTAAATAAAAAAAGTAATATAAAAATATATTTAAGGGAAAAGAGTTAAAACCCTAAATCCTCAAATTACACAATCAAGAAACTGAAATCCCTAAATCCCCAATTCCTCAAGATAAAAATTTTTTGAATTTCAATTGAAGGCTCAATGTCATCATCATCTCAACATCATCTTTTAATTCCTTGGGAAGATCAAGGTCGGTTGTACATGGTTGCCCTGAATTCGACTATGAAGGGTTGCGTTACTGTGATTATGGTGAGGTTGCCCCAAGATGGTTAGCGTGGACTGATAATAATGCTGGTAGAAGGTTCTATTCTTGTAGATATTATGAGGTAATGTGAGTTGTTTATGTGTAGAAATTGTGCTTCTTTAAGATTGAAATGGGTAAAAGTAAATGATTAAACATTGTTTCAATTTGTTTGTTTTAGCAGAAAAACAGAGGTGTCAGAAGAAGATGTTGTAATACTTTGAGTAGCATGATGAACCTTTTCATCCATAAGCAAGTAGGGTGATCAAGGAGTTGCATATTGAAGTTAGCAATCTAAAATGTAAGAATGAACAATTGAAGTGTACCTATTGTGATAGAAGCTTGCATGGTGTATTTCATCAAAAGGATGTGGAATGTGAAGAATTGAGGGTGAAAATAAAAGCCATCAAAGATGAGAATGGAAAGAACAAATGCCATGTTTGGTTTTTAGGGGCTAAATTAATCTTGAATTGGGTATTGCCCTAAATGACTTGGTGCTTCAGTATATAAGGGTGCAATTTTTGGGAAAATAATTCAGTTGGTTGGCTGGAAAAAATCCCATATGTATTTTATAATTAGGGAATGGAATGTCGATCAGTTATGTATTTTATTTTATAGTTATTGTGTAGTAAGGATATGGTTGACATAGAAGGTTCCTTTTTGTAGAATTAATTACATGTAATCCAAGTGTATGGACCTATTATCCAAGTTCAGTAATTTCAATGTTAAAGCATTTACTAAAATTCTTTTATGTTTAAAAGATTGTGTTTTTTTCATGAATGGTTGAGTGTTGTGTGCAATTGGTGGCACTAACAGAATTATAAATGGTTTTCTATGTGGAAAGGAAAATTGAAATGCAAGATATAAGAAACACTTAATCATATTATATCTAATACTGTAAAGTATATTGAAACTGCATATTTTGTTATATCTAGCAAAAAGCAGTAGATATAACAATGTTATACTTAATCATAGTATCTTTACAAGTATAAGAAAGATATTCGCAAAGCTTTGCATTATTTCCAAAAAGACAAAAAGAAGTTGCTGATAATATATACTTAAAAAAAAGCTATGAAGTTTATGATTTATAGCTCATTTCTAAATAATTACATATTCAGATTTATACAAAAAACAAAAACTTCATATAACATTGTATTAGTATTTCCATGGTGGATTGACGGGACCCTTTGTCTTCTTAGGTAAATTTTGCACCTTCGGCTTGTTGTTCTTTAACTATTGTGCAGTAGGTCTTGCTTCTTCATTAAAAGACTAAATTTAAGGATTGTTGTCTGCTATTGATGAAGCTTGAGAAGCCATTACAGTCCTTTATCACTTAATGAATCAAGCCTTCTTTTCTTTGTAGCTCCTATGGGTAATTCCCGCTCTTCATTCAACTGTCTTGTAGTTATAGATGATTTGTCTGCCCATTTCAATCCAGGGGCATGAAACTCACCATAGAATGGGTTGCCTTGAACCCTTTTTGCATCAGCTGCATAATGGCCAATTTTCCTCTGTTGTTCACTTGGCAAATAATTGCCAACACTATGTGAATACACCCACCTTTCACCAAAATTCTCAAGCTACAAAGAGGGTTGCTTTGCACATAAATAACTCACATATGCCCATATAAATTACTTACATTCAGGACATAAATAAATCACATTCATTACTTAATTAAATTAAAAAAATAAAAGTTTTCATCTCACATTCCATGTGACTTTTCCAGTTTGTGCATCATGGTATAATCCAACTCCAACAGCTTTGCTTTGTCTTGTAAATCTCATTTTAGTTGATGTAACTGGTTCTTTACCCTTGCCCTTGCTTGTTCTTGTATGCACTTGATGCTAAACTCTATTGCCATTTGAAGCATTAGGTTCATAAATTTTTATTCTAAGTTGAGTCTTTGGTCTCTATGAGCACTACATATGCCAAGCATTGTAACATTAATGATTGTTATTTTCATACTTAAAATCCATGCTAACATATATAAATAAATGCCTTGATGCCATATCTTTAAACCTGTGTAGTTGTGGACATATTTAGGAAATTGACTTGTGGCCTGTTGGTGCAATTAGCTAAAACAGAATCCCTTTACTACTTTGTGATACTTGAAGTTTGATTTTGCACATGCTATGGCGTATCATTTGAAGCACTAGGTTTGCTATTTCTCTAAGACCCCTGCAAGTACATAAGTAATATAAGGTTTTTTTATTAATTTAATCACCAAAAGAAAAAATGGAAAAAATCAAGCTAAGAATAATAAGAATACTTACTGCTGCTTTTTATGGACATTTATTTTTATTATGGCCAATTTCTTTACATATGTTGCATGTCATCACAACACCTCGTCTTGATCTCTTCCCACTTTTTTTAGGCTCCTCTTCATCTTTCCTTCTTGAGGTTTTTGGACGACTCGAAACTCAATGTACTTCAGGGGGTAAAATTGCGAGAATATTTGTTTTTAGCCATATATCCTTCCCAACTAATGGTTGCATACAATATGCATATGTTGCTAGGTCAGCTGACTTGTTACACCAAGGATGTATATGAGCTTGTAATTCCTTCTTGCTATGATAAAGTGCCAAATCCTATGTGGGCATGGGATCCTAGTTAAATCCCATACCCTGCAAGTGCATGAACATTTTTCAATGTCCACTGTGTGTCTATCCCTACCCTCACTGATTTCATAACCATGCTCACCATTCCATTCAACAATACATTGATTTGCTCTATCCATATTTTTTTCTAATCTTTTTATTGCCTTAGGACTTATATTTGTACACCACTTCATAATGTCATCTCTCATGGTATACAGCCTATTCATAACATTAACTCTCATCCATTCTAACATACTTAGAATATGCTTGCTCCTAGCTTTAACTAAATGGCCATTATATGACTCACACATGTTATTTTCTATAGAATCACACTTAGAATTAAAAGAAAAATATGACCTGCACCATGTATGGGGTGGATATGTCAATAAGTGTTCAACTGAACCCGAGGCAATGTCATTCAGCTTTCATTAACTCATCAGTGAAATGTTGCTCATAATAACTATTAGCATATCTCCAATATTGTTGATGAACATTTGACCCTCTCTATCTTTTCTTCCAAATTGAGAAAATGTGAACTGCACACCATCAATGCTCTGCAAGTGGCAATTTAGCTTTCACAGCTTCTATTAGGCCCTGCACGGCAATTACAAAAACAAATAATTTCACTTACTACTTTGAGAAAAAAAAAAGGCTATATTAAAATGCTTTTAGCCTGATAATTTTAGCCTGATTATTAATTAATAAACATTCATTTAACTGCTAATTATTAAATATTTAATTCAAATGGAATAAAGAAAAATTTAATATAAATGAAGAAATAATAAAAATTAACTTTTTTGGTATGTACTATTATTGTTCATATAGAAAATCAACTTTCAGCTATGGAACATGACATAATGAATGACATAATCAAGCACCCATTGCTTTCATCAGCATAGCAAAAGCTTCAAAAATAATATAGGAGCTGAATAATGTATTCCTTGACCTTAAATCTTAAGGTAACTATAAGTTCAAGTGTATTGTGTGCTGAACTGTATTCTCCTCAATGGCACTAGCACCATGAATTCTTTTTTCAAAAAGAATTAACTTCCAATTGTTGAATGGGCCCCGTTAAGTTTAATATACATAACCTTATAGAGCCTCCAACAGGATTGCATAGGTAGCATAACAACTAATACTAATTAACTTAGTAATATATTCCACCCCTAGAATAGTGCTAGTAATTGTATTAATGACTTGTTCCATTACAAAGTAAAGAAATGATATTTGCCACTACCCAAATGCTAAAAACTACTTAAGTAATGCTATATTAAGAATTAAATACATTGACATATTCAATACGGTAAGTGGTTAAACTAATTCAAAGGCATGATATGGAAGAAGAGCTAAAAGTTTTTAATATTACATTAACAAATATACAGTTTGCTTTTTAAATTACTTGTCACCATAATCATGACAATCCATATGAACTGATGAATCATTTTCAAAACTAATGATGTGATGTACATTGCAAAAGAACAGAAATAAAAAAACTATTCAACAACTATTCAACAATGAATCAACACAGATAGATAGCTTGATATAATTGAGAAAAATTAACACAGATGCAGCTCAAGTATGCTTGATAGATACATGAAGCTAATACAACTAATATTCAAACTTATAAGTAAATATATAAATCAACAAACAATTAAAAGTATAAAGCAACAAAGAGAAAATTCATATTAACAATTAAGAAGTCCAAATGGCTAAAATCAGCATCAAGAAGCACATATCACAAGTCTGTTTACAATAAGCAAAACAATAGAATAAAAGCTTCACCCTGAATATGTAATATGAACATGAACAATACCTTATAACAGCAAAAAAAAAGCCACAAGAAACACTTGCCATTTAAGGGGAAAGCACCACTTTTTGTACAAAATAATCATACAAAATTCTTACCATTAAATGGATAATGAAACCATATGAAATGCTCACCATTGGGAATCAATACTCAAGATAAGGAACATGCTTAGAAAATGAAAATATTATTATAACAACATACTCATGGAATTATTTGAGCAATAAAAAATTAATAATGAACAAAATTTGATGAAATATTGTACCTTTTGCATGTCACTTATGATTGTTAAATCTTTGCTGGAGGTCTGTTTTCAAATTTTAAAAAAATTACCTCCATATAGCCTTCGTCTCTGATCGGACAATAGCCCATGCAATAAGAAATCTTTAGTTGTTGGCATCTCTGCCAATAGCTGTAGGCAACTCCACTCTGCAAAAGTTTTTTAAAAAGCACCCATTCATACCCAACACAGGCCTGCAACCAACCTTTCACCCTTTTTTTAAAGCATCAAAGCACACATAGAATTTTTCAAAGGTGTTGCTCCTTTCTTCTGTCATGACTTCACATGTTATGCCTGGCATAGCTGACCTTTACACTACTGCACAATCCCATAACCATGCATATTCTTTTTTAAAATGTCCTTCTAAATCTTTCATTACCTTTCTCTTAACTCTTTTGGCTATAGTGTCATTAATTGCAAGCCGAAGATCTTTCTTAGGTTTGGCCATAATTTGGACGGCAGTTATGCCTAAATTGTCTTTGAGTATATCATGAAAGTAATCAGTCAAGAAAGCACATGAGGCTCTCTTGTTCTTGAACACCCAATGGCACTTATGATTCAGATTGTATGTTTTCACCATGAAATCCCCATTCCTAGTGTCAATACTTGCAAAGATGCTTTAAGGACAATTCTTAAATGTGCAGTGGCACCTGATTCTATTTTTGTCATTTTTTCCATATGAATTTAAATACCTCTAGCCACAGCATACTTTGCAACAGCTTTTCTAAACTCATCAATAGATGCAAACACCATTCCAATAAGGAAAGCAGGAACCTTACTATATGGATTGAACCTTACTATTTTTTATTTTTTCCTCCTAATATTGCCATGTCCTTCTTCACCTAACTCTTCTTTAATACTACAGTCATCATCGTTGCCTACCACCTTGTCCGGATCACAACTAACCTCATCATTTTCTAGTGCATTTACATCATCTTCTAGTACTGGTTGGGGAAAAGTATCTCTGTCAACTTGTTCAGGTTTAGGAAGTGTTGGTTCAAATGTCTACTGCTTCTTCGACTTGCTCTTCTGCTTATTTCTTAAATTTGTTATTGCTTCAATCAGTTAAGGATCATCTAAATCTAAACCACACTCATCACCACCAAATCTTTCATTATCTTCTGAATCTTTTTCATCATTTATATCATTATGAGCTGCAACATCAGGCTCTCCCATAAAAGGTTCAGCAACAGAATCACAGGGAATTTCAGTATCAGTAGCAGGAATTTCAGGTTCACTAAATGCCACTTTAGATTGGGAGTTATGCATATCAGCTTCACCACCATCCATTGCAGGTTCAGGACCCCCCAAATCAAGCTCAGGACAATCCATTTCAGTTTCAGCAGCCATGGAGTGTTCAGGTTCTTCAATTCCCCTTGTATATTTGTCACAAGCATTGAATTTAGGTACACAGTCCTTATTTGCATCTGCAGCTTCATTAATGGACTCCTTTGCATAATCAGAATCATTAAAGTCAGCCACTTCACCTTCGTCAAAGTTAGCCACTTCAGCTTCCTTACCACATTGTTGATTATTTTTCCTTTCTTCTCTGCCCTTGTACCTTTGCTTCTGTGTACATGTATCAACTAAATCAAGCCCTACAGACCTCTAACAATCTTGACATAGGGAACTTCCATGTAATTCTTATTCTTGTTCTTGAACTCCATGGCCACTTAGACCCTCATTAACCTATTCAACATTAATACTTGAACCACCTTCATTTGACCTGCCTACTCCTTTATTAAAAGTTCCTCCAAACATTGCATTAACTACATGTCCTTCACCCTCTTCCCCTTCAGCCACTATGACATGCACTTATGTTAAGTCAATGATGTCCTCAAATAATAGCTCCACGTCTATATCATCATCAAAGCTAACTGCTTTATCTATTTTTTTCTCACTCTCCATTTTCTTACCTTCTGTTAGTAAAGGGGAATCATTAACAAAAGTTGGTATATCAACCAAATGGTCAAGATATAAATCAAACATAGACTTTGGCTTTGATTTTTCATTAGCTATTTTAATCATTTTATAAATAGCACTATCATCAAACACATAAAGCAAACCATTTTCAAAATCCTTCCCCTTCAATAACCAAAATATTTTTGGGTTGTGTCCATAACCTAGTGTTGTCACTTTCTTAACAATTCTAAAATAACTCAGGTTATCTACATTATAGAGTAGCCATTCATACTTTTCCCCACCCACATACCTCATCTTTGGATCTCTAACGAAATTTCTACCATGATATATTTTGAATCTGATACTAACAAACATTCTATCATTCAAAAACCAAGAAACAAATTACTTCTTTATTTTATTACCATTCTAACATTCAGTACAAATAACACCTATTTAACGAAACAAATTACCATTTATTCGTACCTTAAAGCTTTGATTCTTGATTATTAAATGGCTTCAATCATCACACACTTTTTATGGCTTTTGATACTAGCACCCATACACCTAAGTTCATCTCTCCTCCATTCTTCACAACTTAAGAACTTCAACATATGTTTCTTGCTAAGCTAAATACATTTAATGCATTAGGTGAATCCCTATTCTTGACACAACATTTGTCTTAATTTCCCGCCTTGTTACCATTAATCAAAACATCGTCATTTTTATTTTAGCTTTTTTTTTCAAACATCTTTTTTCAGAAATAAAATATTATTATTTAATTGACTCTACCTTCCATACACTTTGCGTGAAGTTTACTCGCTCATCCTTGTATGTTTTTGTTGTAATTTGGATGAAAAATAAAAGTGTTGTCCTTAATTGTTGAAAAAGTAAAAAATCGACTTATTTGACCATTGCCTTCAAGTTCAGGGGACAATTTGACATTCAGTTTTTATTTTGCACTATTCCGGTGGGCTTCAGATGCAACAATTGGTTTCATTGTGTTTGTCTCAATATTAGGAGTCTGTAGGCACCAACCATGCGTTTGATCTACACCTGTAGAATTGTGAATATTTTTAGGTAAATTCGGTTTATATTCCGATTTTGTTATTCAGTGTATATTAAATATGGTGGACTTGGGACCGATCCAGAAAATTATGGAATTATTTTTATAAAATAGAATAACTTGTGTTGATCAATTTAGGTAATTTGATAGAATTCCAATTCCTTACGAATTTTGAAAAATAAATCTCAGAAAGTTTGTGGTGGAAATTAATTAATTTACATTTATATTAATTAAATCATCAAAGATAAATTCCTTTAGCCTCAAACGTCATATTTAGGATATTTTTAAGTCCATTTTATAAATTTCTTGGAATTTTGAAATTTTTTTATGAATTTTAATGGTTATACATCTAAATAAAAATAGAGAGTTCCGGAGCGGGAGCCATGGCATTTGGACAGCTGAGAACGCATCAGCCAACATACTCCACCTATGAGTTAATTTTATAAAATGTTTATTGACATTATATAAATAAGAATTTTCATAAGAGAGAATTAATTATGAATATGAATATAATTGTGAGCATGATTTATTGATTATGATGTCGCCAAGGATTTTGAGAAGCTGCTTTAGTTGATTTTATTTTAATTATTTATAAATGAGGATTCTTATGCAATAAATATAAGGTTAAAGTTGAATATATGAATTTATTTATGATTATGAATTTTATCGCATTCGTAATTTAATTATTTTAATATTGTTAAACATTTGGAGGATATGCTTTGCATTTTTATTTTATTTTATGTTATTTCGTAGTTGATAAGTATGTTTTAGAAAATTAGTAGAACATGCTACCTGGTGGGTGTCACCAGGACTGTGTGCGCACCAATATAAATATATGAGTCAGCTAATGGTTGATTATGAGCCCTGGTTAAGTGAGACTCTCTGGGCAAATATATGGTACTATTGGACCCTGGTCAAGCTTGCTTTATAGGCACTAGTAAATAATTGGTATGAGAGACTAATTGTTGCTAGACCCTAGTTAAGTTGCTCTCTGGGACCGACAGTCATTTGGCTTAAGAGAGCCGAAAGGCTAATAGAATTGAGGTTTAGGGTTCTACCATGTTTTCCATCAAAGATTTTGATTTATATAATTTTCTTATAAGTGGTGTTGTATTAAGGTTTTATTTATTATAATTATTATTTTTGTATGAGTTACTTTATTATAAGTTAAAGGGATATATATATATATATATATAT
>CATIWM010629196.1:0-29858 GCA_949671775.1 Mallotus repandus
ATAAAGAATAAAGAAGAGGAGGAAAAAAAATAAAAAGGAAAAAGAAAAAAAGAAAAAAAGAGAAAACAAAAGGGGGCAAAAGAGAAAATAAGAATTAAAAAATGGACAAGAAAGTAAAGATACTGAGGTAAAAGTGAAATATATGAATAATGAGTGTATTTTAGTAAATAAATTTTAAAATTGGACATTTTTTGTAAATTTCTCTAAAAGACTGTGTCTAACATCTTAGCCCATTTCAATTCTAGTCCTCCTTTTTAATAAGAGAAGAATTTGCTTACTCCTAATTAGAGCCAATAAACGAGCCAAACTTCTGACACGTTACTTAGAATTTAACTTTAAAAAAGTTTATCTAAACTTATATAATGAAGTTTGTTTAATAAATGAGTCTAAATTATGTAAAGTTTAGTTCATAAAATCGTGAACAAATTCAAATAAAAATTTGTGAGCTAATTTGTCATTTCAATGTATTAATAATTTGACATAAGATATACAATATATAAATATTTATTCACAATAAATATAAAAATATTTTTAAAAATATATTACTAAAATAAAATCATAATTTTTATTAAATATGTTACACCTTATTTGGTAAATAATTTATATTAAACTTTTTAATGAATAATTTTAATTTAAAACTTGTATTTTTTAATTTTTTTTAAAGTCGCATAAACTTGTTTAAGTTCAGGAACAATTTGTGAACACTAAATAACATAGTGAATTCAGCTCGATTATAAACAAATCAAATTCAAACTAGTCAAAGCTAAGCTTAATTAGATTACCTCCTTATTCCAAATACATTATATTCAATAATTAAATTTATAATATATATTTATATATTTTATTTGTACGAGTCAAACATAAAAATATACATCATTCATTCAACAATTGAATATATATATATATATATATATATATATATATGGGTAATTTATTATTGCCTCATGAGGTTTGGTCAAAATAATTAGTCTATCCCTGTATTTGTAAAAGTCAATTAAAAACCCCTTGAGATTTTATTCCATCAACTATTTGTCCCCTCTCGGTAAAAAATATAAGAATATTTTGTTAGTCAATAGTATAAAGAGTGGTCAAAAGTGTCAATAATTATAAAATTCTAAAAATACCCTTAAATTGATTAAAAGTTTGGACTGATCAACTTATATATATAATTCAGTGACTAAAATGTAAATTTGATTAAAAAAAATATCATTTAACCCCTTGAAACTTCATCCCTTCTCACCCATACCCTCTCTTTCACACACTCATCCACATACACCCCACCACCATCACTACCCAGACAACCACCACCACCACTCTGCCACAAATTTTCTTCAGCTTCGTCAACAACAATCAACACCAACACCACAAATAAAATTTCATTCATTTAAAATTTCTCCTTTAATTTCATTCAAAATTTCTCCTTTAATTTCATTCAAAATTTCTCATGTAATTTCAAATCCAATTCCTTCACCTGCAAAACCCAATAAAATTACAACTTTCTTCTAAATCCCAACAATTTAAAACCACCAGCACCAAAAACCATAACTTTTTCCTAAATCCCACCTCTGTTTCAATGAAACCACCACTAGCACCGCCCACCCGAAAACCACCATTGATCCACCACTAGCACACCATTCTCAATTAGAATTTAATTAAACAAGAATTTGATTTAAATAAGAATTTGTTAATTTTAACATCAACTCAAACAAGAATTTGATATGAGCAATAACCCAAACAAATTGCCCATAATCATCATTAACATCGTCAACATAGAACAACATCACAAAAATCCAAAACATACAAAAATAAAAACAATAAAGTCAATAAAATTGACTAGAAAGAATAGGTAGAAGGTAATGGTTGAGATTGGTAGAACTTGAGATGGGCAGTGATGAGAGGTGATGGTGGGTGACATTGCTCTGGAGAGGCAACGCTGGTTGTTAGGAGAAGAATCGTTGCTCATTGGGAGAGGAGGTAGTGGTGTTTGTTGGGAGAGGAGGTGGTGATGACAGTTACTGGCCTTGTGATTTCGCAGAGGATTTGGAATGGTGGTGATGATAGTGGTCGTTGGCACTGAGGAAGCCGCTTTCGCAGAGTGGCGATCAACGCCACTATCTCTGTCCCTGTCCATGTCCATGTCTCTGTCTCTGTCTCTGTCGCGGTGGTGGAAGGTAAAGGAGTGGTGATGACAACGTCGATCGTTGTCACGATGGTGGTGGCAAAAAGAAGCGCAGATGATGGTGAGGGTGAAGGATTAGGGATGGTGAAGGAGTGGTTCTTATTTTTTCCTTTAAAAATACAATTTTGATTTATGAATTATAATTTAACATATATTTGATAACTAATTTTGTTAATTATTAATTATTGGTGTCTAAAATTTTTTATTAATTATTAAAAAAATTTATTAATTAGTTTTTTTGATAAAATAAATAAAAATATCAATAATATGTCAAAAAAAGTAAACTAAAATAAAATAAATAAAATAATTTACAATTTACAATTATTTTTAAAAAATTTATTAATTATTGAAAATTTATTAATTAATTTTTTTGATAAAATAAATGAAACTATCAATAATATGTCAAAAAAAGTAAATAACTCTTGATACAAAATAAAAAGACTTATAAGGGTAAATAAGTAAGACTTGTAAGGGTAAATAAGTGAGACTTATAAGGGTACATAAGTCTTTTTATATTAACTAACGGTTGTTTTTTACGGTAAAGGAAAAATGATATATAGTGTCAAATCTCAAGGGATTTTTAATTGACTTTTACAAATGTAGGAATAGACTAATTATTTTGACCAAACCTCAGGGGGCGATAATAAATTTACCCTATATATATATATATGCGTGCTCTCGATATCTGATAACTATAAGGGCTCCAACTATTTATTCGAGAGTGTGAGTTAGAGGGATTTATAAAAAGGACAAAGCTCTTTTAGCACTTAATTTTTTTCATATATAAAATTCAAATTTAAAATTTAAAACAATTCAAAATTTTTATCAGTTGTTGCAGCATATGTTGAATATAATCTCCTAAATATATATTAAAAATTTTCAATAAAAGATACCTATACCCTCTCACATATTGCAAGATAAAATATTCGAACAGCAACTTTAGTGGCAGCTTATTAGCTGTGTACTCCACAAATGCCAAAGAAGAAATCATGAAGAAAAGAGAAGGAGAGAGAGATACACAAGAAAACACATATACTATTATTTGCAAGCCTCCAAACTCTCAACAAACATTAATTTACAAAATCCATAGCCTCGCTATATATACATAAGAGTATGATCTTATGCGATGCTTATTTTCACACGTATATGCATCTTAATTAAACACGCATATGGTCTCATGCCAATCTCCAATCAAAACAAAAGACAATTAAACACATCTCTCACTCAATAAATATATATTTTTTACCATTTCCATCCCAATTCAAGTACCTTGTTTTCAACTCTTGCATCAATCCCTTTTCTTTGGCCTGCAGCACCAGTAGTGATACTTTTCATATTCATATAATCATGTGCTCTTCCAATATTTCTCCTGTTAATTTCAAAATGACCTGAACTGGACCTTAAGCTTCTTGCCCAATCAAACTTCTTGGTATCATTAATATTCATGCCTTTAAGATTATTATAATCATCTGATCTTACAGTAGACATTCTTGGCCTAATACCCTTTTCTTGATCAGGAGTTAACTCTTTCTTGGTCTCTTTAATTTCAATCTTGGTTCCTCCTTCCAGTTTTATGCTTATGTTCAATTCAGACAGTATTTTCTTCCCTGTTTCTTGATTATTTTTGGCACCATCATTATGAGATTCTTCTGATCTTGAATTTTTTTCTTTTTGGTGTTGATAAAGCCTGTGCAGCCTTAGTGCAAGATGATATATACCATCTTTAATTTCATGCTCTAAATCTCTTTCAATATCCATCTCAAGCTCCCCGCGAATCTTCACCTCTTTATCTGACATTAATGGATGCAACATTTGTTTGTTTTGATCAATCTGGAACACTAAATTAAAGCCAATATTAGTGGAATTAATTTATAGCCATATACTAACCAACTAGTTAATTTAATTAGCATATACAAAAAAAAAAAAAAAATTAATTAACACATTCACCAATGGATTGTGCAGTGAAATGTTAACATTATCAGATAAATCTGCAAAAACCCAGAAAGAATATCTAATCATTTATACTGAACAAAGATTTAAGAAAGAAAAAAGCTGATGAAAAAAGGAAAATAATTTATAAAGAAAAATATGATAGAAAAGAAATTTAACCTAGTATATGTGTCTTCATGTATTTAGCTTGCTGGTACATATGTTGAACTTTATGCTTTTTTTTTACTTGTCTTTATTGTGTTGTAGTGTGTGAAATGAATCAAAAACCCATATGGCTCTTTTTATACCTTATGTGGTCGATTTGGACAAGTGGGGATGGGTCTATTTACAGTTGGACTGAAGAAGACATAAAATAAGATGGTTTAAAGGGTAAATGACCGTTAAGGAAGTTATTTTAGTTGGGCTATTCAAATTTAGGCGCCAAATATCTCTAAGTGAAGTTGATGGGAAATTGCTACGTAGAGGAAGAATTAGAAGAAATAAAAATGGAAGATATTTGGCTAAATTAAGTAGTGCTTTACGTGAAAGGGATCTTGTGTGCTTTTGGGTTGTCACCTTAAAGCAAAATCAATATAACAAAAAAAGGTACAGTACCCACATGTTTGATGTTTGTTTTATGGAAAATTACCTCCCCGCTTTCTCCCTTTCAGGCCTACATGCAAGGCTGTAAACGATCCCAACTTTGAAAACTATTGGTGAGAAGTTAAATTATAAGGTCCAAACTCTGCTTGAGTTTGAAAAAAAAAAAATAAATAATAATTTTAGCTTGAATTCGACCGGAGTTTGAAAAAAAAAATCTAATTTTGGAACTCGACTTCGACTTTTAGATTCAACTCAATCTTGGATACGACTCGAGTTTAGATTAAAAAAAAAAGAATAAATTATTATTTTTATAATAAATTTTTTAAATAGATTAAGTTGTTATACTCAATTAAACTAAATAAATAAAATAAAATAAATAATAAAATAAATTGTAATTTCTTCTTGTTGAACTTTGTATGCCTTTAGTCCCAACTCATAGGAGTAGTTTATTATGAAATTATATAATTTTTTTGTTAGACATGAATTAATTTATTCAATGCGAAATACTAAAATTATAAATTTTTAAGACTAATGAGATTTTTAATGAGTTAAATTCACAAACTAATTAACAAGGCTTTTAGTGAGATTGCTTACGAGCAGGGGTATAACCAAACCAAAACTAAAAAATCAATGAATTTTTTCATAAAAATGTACATAATTTAGTATTTTAGTTCACGAGATCTTAGGGTCGACTTCCAAAACCATTTTTTTCTCTTTTTGAATTTTTATAATTTGATTAATTAAAAATTGAACACAACCGCTGATCGTTTCCATTCAATTTGGTTTTTTTAGTTCGATGTTGAATATTAAAAAAAATTCTATCAGTTCAGTGAGCTTAAGGCTACTTAAAAGATAGTTCACGAGCTTTTTAACTAAAATGTTCTTAAGCTTAACGTGCTAAGTATCAATAAATTTGAATTCAACTCATTTATTAAGCACGTTTTAAAATAAATTTTAGTTTTAAATTAAAATAAATTTTAGTTTTAAATTGTTTAATTTAATACAATTTCAAATGAGCAACAGAGCTTCAAGTAGTTCATCAGTAACTTGATTCATTTACATTTATACCTACATAATTTTTTTTAACTTAAGATAAAAAATTTTATTTTATAGTGGCCATAAATTGAATACATTACTTTTTAATATTACATGGATAATTTTTAGTATTTGGCCAATAAATATTGGGAAAATTATAATCATCATCTCATTGACCAAAATATTTTCAAAAATATGGTTTTCTTCTTTTTTTACACTTAATTTTACGTTTTTCATCTTTATTTTTCTTTTTATTTTCATTTTTATCGTTTTTTTGTTCTCATTCAGAAGTGAATGAAAAAGAAGTAGACAATGAACCCACATGCATCCTGGTTCTTTCCTTTCATTTTTTTTGCTTCTTTCAAAACTAAACCTCTCTTACTATCTACTGAAAGAATTGAAGAAGAAACAAATATATGAACCTAAAACTACACTGAAAACTACACCCAATACTGTCAATTATGAAATAAAAATTGAGACGTTGAGATGATGATGATGGCGATGACGATGACGATGAGTTTTTTTTTTTTTTTCAAAAAACAAACCGAAAATAAAAAAGATGATGATGAAAATAGAGCAAAAAACTTTTTAATTATAAATGTTGAATTTTAAAAGAAGAAGAAGAAGATGATGATGATAGTGATGAAAATATAGCAAAAAACTTTTTAATTATAAATGTTGAGTTTTAAAAGAAGAAGAAGAAGAAGAAGAATATGATGATGATGATAAGATTGTGATTTTTGGTTGTTTTGTGGGCATTTGTCAAGGTACCCCATATTTTTTGAAATAGTACTTTTGTAAGGAAAAATAACAAAAAAACATATCATTTTTATATGTTTTTGGTTGTTTTAGTTTGTTCATTTTCAGTTTTATAAGGTTGTTTTGACATTTGTTTTTCTAGTTGTTTTGGTTGGTTTAGATTCCCTTTATGAGCTTGTTTTTAGTTTTTTTTTTTGTGGTTGTTTTTAGTTGTTTTGGCTGGTTCATTTTTAGTTTTATGAGGTTGTTTTGGTTGGTTCATTTTCAGTTTTATGAGGTTGTTTTTCTGGTTATATTTTTGGTTATTTTTTGTTCCTGGTTATTGTTGTAGTTTTTTTTTTTTGTGGTTGTTTTGGCGGTTGGTTTTAGTGCAAAAATAGTTGAGTCAAAAATCCTAGAAGAAGATAAAAAAGAATATTCAAAACCAAATAGTTCAAAAGTGAATGAAGAAGAAGAAGACAACAAACCCATGTATTGGTTCTTTCTTTCCATACACTGAAAAACGCCTAACACCATCAATGATTAAAAAAAAAAGTAAGACGGTGAGATGAACTATTCACTACTACTACAACAAACAAAACCCACCAAAAAGGTTCCTTATTTTTATCAACAATCAACATTCCGCCACCCTAATCTTGAGAAAAGTTTCAAATTTTGGCCTTCAACACCCTCAACAATTTGTAGGCATTTCTTCAAATCTACATGAGATGAGTTCCTCAGCTAAACCTTTTTAACACAATTCAGAAAAAATTATTGAAATCTGAATCTAAAAAGAAAGATAAAAGTTTTGAAGATAAAGAAAAAGAGGGAGAAGTAATACAATATGATTAAAAGAAAAAATGGAAAAAGAAGAAAAAAAAAAAGAAAAAGAGAGGGGAAGAAGAAGAAGACTATGTTTTTGAAAAAAAAAAATCCATTTTTACATTTTTTAAAATAAAATCTTGGTCAATCGTGTTTTTGAAAATATTTTTCTTTTTTTTTTGTATATTTATGAAAATGTCCCATAAATATTCAATCTTCATCTTGAGGCCTATGTGGTTGATTGGTAGAAAAGGGCACTTGATGAATATTATGTTCTTTCTCCCCATGGGTAGCCCAAATAGTAAAAAATATGAACATCCTGTTAAGGAAAACAGAGTTCGAACCCTCTAACCCCTCTCTCCCCTTTTATGGTGCTAGGAATTAGCCATCTTTATTAGTTAAAAAAAATGTTGTTTATGTTACTCGCATATAATTCAACAAATGTGTTTGGGCCAACTTCTTAATTACGACTCTAATGCTTGCTGCCTTTTCAATGTAGGGATCCTTACATAAATGCCTTGAAAACAGTCCCCACTTATCAAAATGGACCCACTTTTCATTTTTTTGCCAAAATGCCCCAAAAACCTAAAAATATTTACCTCCGTGTCCCTTAACATAACTAACAAAAAAAAGGACGCAAAAAAAGGGACACTGCTCTCTTCCCCACCTCCGCCACCGTCACCATTACATCTCCACCTTCCATTTTGTTGATCCCCTTGAAGCAGACCCATCCTCGATCCCTTTGCTTTGGATACTTCCACCAATTGTTTTTAATTGAGATTTTAATTTTTGTTTATCCCTTTTGCACTGAGATATTTTTCTATTTCTTTTTAACTTCAATGATGAAATTAGCATATACCCATTTTTTGAATTTGAGAAACAAGGTTTTCATGATCCTGTCAGATTTTGGTTGCTTTGGTATAATGTTTTTTTTTGTTCTATTGCAATCATATCCTCCGTTTTGTTCTTTGGTGTTGCCATTAATATCCATCCAATTATGATGCTTATATTATTTTTATTGATAATTCTTTTCTTTTTTTTTTCATTTGATTTGTTAGTTCATCATTACCAATGGAAATTTGGTCTATGTCCTCGTCCATACAGATGTTACCAAGTATCTTAACTTCATGGCTGTTGATGGAAGTTTCATGTACAATAAAGAAAAGATATCATTTTATCTTTGTTTTTGATAATTTTTCTCTTATTTTTGAGGTAAAAAACAATGGCTATTGAATCAAAATTGAGAATAGGCCTAAAGATGCTAAGATTAGAGTCATCTTTAAAGTTGTAAAGTCACAAGTTTAAACCTAGTTCGAGCTTGATTAAGCATGAAATAAGTGCAATGGAGTTGGTTTTAATAACTTGTATGCATGTTAAGAGAAAATATTTATTCTTTTGGTATAAGAAATTCTGAATTTCAGATATGCAAAGTCCCAGCAAATGATGTTGAAGCACTGAAATCACCTTTGATGGGATTGTTTGAGAAGCATCGAGCTCGGAAGTTCTTTATTTATATCCAAGATTATGAAGACAATGATTCAAAAATCTAATGAAGGGCTTGACTTTAGCAAAGTTACAGCAAGAGAGATTATCTTGTATGATTTCTTATATCTACATCTTTACATTTGATTGGTTATTGATTTCGACTATGTATAATGTATTGATCTCTGTTATTATCATTTTGATGTAGGAAATATGGATTAGAAGGTGGTACTATTGACTTTATATCTCATGCATTAGCTCTCCATCTTGATGATAGTTACCTACAACAACCAGCTTTGGATTTTGTGAAGAGAATAAAGGTGAATTCATGAACCCTAAAACCAATTCTTGCATCTTTTAGACATAACCCATTTTGGTAACTTTCTTGTCTAATGTTCCTTGAAGTTGGAGGTGCTTTCTAACTTTCTTATCTAATCGAAAAAAGCAGTACTTATTTCTTTACAAGAATGCTCTCAAAATTATTCATTTTTTCACTTGTACCTCTATTGCATTTATGGTAATGGATGCGTCTCAGCGCTACTTGCTTATGCATATGAAATTATATATATTTTTAGACATTAAATGCAAATATAAAGGATAGCATAAGTAGGGTCACGATGTTTAGGCTTTTTGCTATAGTCAAGCTGGAGCGAAACTGTGTATTGAAGTTTGAAAGCTTGACCCTATTCCAAAATTATATATTTTCTTAATTCTTAGAGTTTCATTTATATTTTGCATTTGTTCCAAAATTGATGAATAAAAAGATGAAAAGCATGCGTGTTAATTATATTTTATTTTGATGTTCATTGTTTTACCCGATGTATGAATTTTGTTTCATCTTGCACAGGTGGATTCAGTAGCAAAAATAATAATAATAATAATAAATTTTTAATTTTTTTACAATTTAGTATACTTTAAGTATATTTTACGTTTCTGATACATTATATACTTAATAATAATAAATTTTTCAATAAATTTTTTATATCAAAAAATGTTTACTCTCAATAATTTTGTTAATTTTTAATATTATATATTTAACAATTAAATATAATACTTTCAAAAAAATTTAATAATTATAATAAGGAATGAAGTATTTTTCATATATAGTTAATAATTATAAGGGGAAAGTACAATTTTCTACCCTATGGTTTGATGTTTTGACACATATGGTCCTGTGTTATTTTTTATGACATTTTACTACCTTGAGTCTCTATCCGTTAACACATAATGAAAAAAGCTAGTTACGCCATTACACGAGGTGATGTGTCGTCCAACATGGCTTATGTCAAAAAAAAAATGAAAAAGAAAGTTGGTTTTAGGAACGATGTTGTCCAAAGAGTAGGATTATTATAACCCTAAATCCTTAAATTGGAATTTGGCACCCCTAAAAATCAAAAATCTTTGAACTGAAAATCAGAAAGATAGAGATTGTTGAAGATGAATTCATAAGCATCACAAAGTAGCAGCCATAACGGAGAAGATAAGTGTCGATATGGAATTGCTCTTGCCACAAGAATATTTAAGACTCCACAAAATCGAGGGAGGAGATTTTATGGCTGTGCAAGGTATGATTCAGCCGAAAGATGCGAGTTCTTTGAGTGGATCGATCCCCCAATAACTCCTGAAATGATCACCTAATAGGTAGATAAAGTTCATTTATGCAAGGATGAACTTATGGAATGTAAAGGGCAAGAAGTTGAACTTCAAGTAGAAATAACGAGCTTAAAACAACAAGTTGAACGATTAGAAGGTGAAATGAAGAAATTCATCAATTGTAATTAGAAGTCCTCAAAAAGCAGATGTTGATAACTGAATTGGGTCCTTCTGCCTGCTTCAAAAAATGTTATTTTGGGTTGATAATTATATGGGAATTTTTAATTTGTTGGTATTTGTATGTACTTAATTTAAGCACATCTCATGGAACCCTATATTTACCTTGAGAATATAGCTATTATGATGTATAAGAAGTTATCGTGGAGTTAAATTGCAGGTGTTAGAACTGAATATGAAATTGCATATTAGGTGTTTGTTGTAATTTCCAAATTAAAATGGTTAGTAAATACGAAAGTGCATATTATGTGTTTGTTGAAATATCTAAGTAAAGATGTTTAATATAGTTGAATTACTTGTATGCCATTATCATATGTGATAATGAGGCTTGTCAAAAGCAGAGTTTAGCTTATACTAAAGCTTAACAAAAACCTGTTTAAAAATGCATATACATATAACTATTACCAAATTTTCAGAAATTGCCAACAAACACTAAATTGATAACAAAACGTGTCCAAAAAGTGCCAACTATCGACGAATAACACTTTATATCTTATATAACTAAAGTAATTTGGTATCAACATATGTTCAAAAATATGTCTAAATATTGCCATTATCCACCAATTGCACTTATCATCATAACTAAGTTTGGGGTTATAACAACTCGGTTAACAAAAATATATCTAAATTCTGCCCTATCAACATAACAACACTTATCATCATAACCAAGTTTCTCTAAAAAGACTCAGTTAACAAAAAATATGTTTAGTATAAACTATAATATAATCAAAAGTCAATGGTGTAGCTGTCATTTGTTTTGAGTAGCCCTTTTTAAATTTGTGCCTCTAAAATGTTGATATTTTGGTACAGTAACGCCAATAACACTTATCATCATATCCAACTTTGTCTAAAATAACTCGGTTAAAAAAATATATGTTTGGTGTAACCATTAACATAATCAAAAGTCAATGGTGTAGCTGTCATTTATTTTGAGAAGCCTTTTTTAAATTTATGCCTCTAGATGCTCGATAGTTTGGTACAAATTTTTCTCCTCTTCCAGTAGTTGGTCTTGAAAAGTCTTGGGATAAGCTTGATTAAGTTCTCCTAGCATCTTGTATATGTTAAATAAACATTTGCATAATGTTTCTCAAATGGTAACAAATTTCAAAAGTAAATTTATTGAAAAAGTAATACCTACATAAATGAAGATGAAGCTGGTTGGAAGAACTCATTCTTGTGTGCTATATTTATTCAGTAGTATGGTGCATCCTTTATGGGTAGTAGTTGACACCCTTCTATTTCTTGCTCTTATTTTTACTGATTCATATGAAAGAAAAAAATCAAGAATTTATAAACAAAAATTAAAATTATGAACAGATAATCTAAACAAAATTTTATTACCATGCTTTGCTTTTGTTTCTTCAATCTCATTCTCTTATGCCATGTCATTTTGCTAACTATGCCTGCTTTACAACGTCTCATATAATGACCTTGTTTGCCACAATTTTCGCCTAATAGAACTGTGCTAGCTCAAGACACTCTGTAAGATTTGACTGGCTCTTCAGTGGAGCGAAGTCTTTTTTTCTTTGGCCTTCCAACAGGTTTTTGTGGTATACTAGGCACAATATCAGGATAATTAGTCTTCTCCCACTCTTATTGCTTGGCATTAGGTTGATAATGTGTCGATATACAGCCAAGAAATTCTCCTTCAAAAAAGCTTGTGCATATATTCTTCAGGTCTCTGTTGATTAACATAGATTGCAAATATAGCATGCTTACAAGGCAACCCAGTGAGGTCCCAATTTTTGCAGGTGTAACTCCTATCAGCAAGGTTGACACATGTTTGTGTGTCATAGTAGTCAACTTGGTATTTTGAATCCTCTGCAGGAGTATAAAAGCAAATTCTACTTTCCACCTTCAATTGCTCTAATTTATCTTGGAAATTAGGATAGATGTCACCTATATATTTCAACATGCTAAAGTACTTCACATGCATTCTTTTCATTAATTTCTTTCTCATCCACTATATTATGCTTAATATTGGCAAGTCTCGACCTTCTTTAATATAGGAGTTGAATGACTCACATAAATTATTTTGGATAGCATCACATTTTTTGTTGGATGAGAAATAACACCCAGCCCAAGACTTTAGATCTCGACTCATTGCCCATTCATAAGCTCTATGGTTTGCCTCTTTGATTTTCATATATTTCCTTTAAATATTTTGATGGTTGTTGAACCAATTAAATTCCATTTTAACTTTTTATCAATAGACTTAAAAAACGGCTTAAAATTCTCAACCATGTCCTTCACATAAAATTTATGTTCCATATTAGGCATCATCTTTTGGAATGCTCCAACTAATCCCTGAAAAAGAAAATCAAAACAAAAAATTGGTTTAAAAAAACAACACCTTCAAACTAAAAAACTAATCCAAGCAACTACCAAGTAAGATTACTTTTTGTTTATCAGACATAAAGACCCAACTTGTTCCAAATGGATGACCAAAATCTTCAAATAACAACCTTAAAAACCAAACCCAAGAGTCTTTGCACTCGATATCGACAACAACATGTGCAAGGGGAAATATGTTGTCGTTTCCATCCCTTGTAACAATACAAAGCAACTAAACACCCATAGAGGTTGTTAACTTGCAACCATCCAAGCCAAGCAGAGGCCTTAATCCAGTGAAATAACCTTGCTTATAAGCTATCAACCTAATGTAAAGGTAGTGGAAAACTGTTATCTCCTTTGGCCTGCTGGTATTTCCTTCATGTTCAAGATCAAATGTGGTTTCTTCTTGTATAGAAAACTTAGTTTTTAGCTTAATTAAACTGCCTGGATTTGTCTTCTTAACAGTCTCAGCATAATCCCAAAGCCTTGTATATTGCTCTTGAACATCACCTTCAAGTTTTTTCTTGCACCTTCTTTTTGCTCGATAACATTGTGCAATTTCATTTATATGGTCTTTTGCATGACATCAACTTTCCAGTCAGGATTGTCGCTTACATCATTTAAGTATTTGTAGATGATGGGGTCTAGCACGCGCCCAAGTATATTACAACTACAACACTGTTTAAGCTCAGGGCTCTAAAGAACATACTACTATATCACAAAGACATAGCGTGGAGATGAGGAGTCGCCACCCAGGTAATAATCGGGACAAATTGAAGGTATTGGTAACTCGATTCTCGAAAAGAAAGTTAGCACCGCAACTAGAAAATTCTGGGAATAAAATACCAACTTTTTTTAATCTCGTGTTCATTTAGAATTAGTTTATGAATTACTATCTTATTCCCTAATTACATGTAATTTCATTAAACCTTAATTAATCATTCATCTAACCCTAAAGCAACTAGTCCATGAAAAAGCACATAAGAATTGCATTCATTTAAGACGGAGCGTACCTAGTTAATTCTAAACTATATTAATTTTAATTTAAAGTTAGCTAAATCTATATTTTATTTACAAGTGAAATAAAAAACTAAGGTGGTCCTACATTTGAATTAGTTAATGTGCATATGTTAATAATTTTTAATTTTTAAAGAAATGGGCTTAAGTCTATTAAATTTGAAAAGAAAATGGAATTAAGTTAATGGGCCTAATTCTAGTTAATTTTTAATTTAAATGAAGTGATCCTAAATCCATTTATTTTAAAATAAAATGCATTAGTTGGCTGAGTTAAGTCTGAATTGAATTTTAATTAATCTAAGAAAATGGGACTAAATCTAATTAACCTAAATGGGCCTAAATTCGTTTTAATTAATTAAACCTAAAAAACCAATTTTAAACAGGCCTACTATTAGTGAATTCAACCTAAACGTGGGTTTGAGGCCCAAAATGAATAAAAAGAAAATAAAAAACCCAAATAACAAATAAACACACCAAAAACATACACACAATGATTCTAACCCTAATTTTTACATGCAACCTAATTAACTACAGCCACCATTGATTTGAATTAGGGTTACCAAATTGAACCTAGTTTACTAATTCATTTTAAAGATGCAAAAAAGTAAATACTTCACCATTCCCACTATCGAGGCTATTACAACATCTACAAGAATTAAAATTAAATTATACAAACCCAAAAAGCCAAATAAATAAAATACAAAACAACCAACAAAATAAAAAAAAAACAAAAATAAATAAAATATGTAGAAACCCTAAGTTAAGATACAAAATTCAATTCATGGCATTTCATGGATCTTCATGGTTTTTCATAGTTTAATCACGTGTCTCCATATGCTCAGGTTACAAATAAAAACAAACAAACAAATAAAAAAAAAATACTCAGTAAATAATTTAAAATAATAAACGAAGAAAATAAAATAAAAGAAATAAATAAAATTAAAATCAAAATAGAAGAGAAAAGAGATGAAGACAGGAATGGGATGCAATATTGACTCCCCTCAAAAGGATGATCACTGTTGATGGAAGCCTGTAACTTTTTGTTGTCTGTGAGTTTTTAGTTTTATTTAATCTAATTGATGGCAAAGAACTAAAAAAGTAGAGAAGTAAAGAGTATTTTTGGGTCATGGCAAAGAATCAGAAAGCCAAAGCAAATAATTGAAAGTTGAGAGCCTCCTTTGTGAAAAGAAATTCTTGGTATTTATATAAACATCGTCCTATAGCCTTACGTAAAGTTCAGGGTAAAAATAATTTCTTTTTATTATTTATTTGATAAATACCTATTTATCAATAAATATTTATCAAATAAATCAAATACCTACCAATCAAAATAAAATAAATTTGAAAAAAATAAAAAAAATTACGGGATATTTATTTACCGATCGGAAATCTACATTTCAGACATAAATTGTTGAATTTCGCCAATTTGTGGCCACATTTGGCCAGTGATGGCCAATCAAAAACATTTCTTTCCATTTTGTGGCCGAAGTTGGCCATTTCTCTTATTTCAAATTCACTTTGCAAATTGAATGGGCCATCTTCGGCCAATTCTTCCCTTTTTTAAATTTCTTTTCTTTACTTTTCTTTTTTTCTTTTTTTTGAAAACTTATTTTTCTTTTTTATTTTTTTAATTTTTTTTTGAAAATTTGTTTAGAAAAGAAATTTTTAAAATAAATAAAAAATAATAAAAAAATAAGTCCTAAAAATAATTTACAATTTAGTTCAAAACCAATAAATTAGATCCAGTAAATCTAATTTCACAGTCAATTTTCATCATTGGGTCCTCTGTCACATCCAAACTCAAATCATCCAGAAATTAGGTGCTTACAGTTTCCCCCCTTTGTCGTAGTTTGCTTGATAAATTGTGGCAAAGTAAATAAGCACACAATTTCAAAAACAAAGAGTTAGGATACTTACCTGCGGTCTTTAAAGCTTTCTGTTGTGATTGACTGCAGACGCACGATAATTGCTTTAGCTATTGTGTAGTATCAAGAAAATTTTCATTGTATTTCCTATGGAACGTCTAGTGAGTCGTGTTTGGTGAATTTCGCTATATTCCCTATGGGACGTTTAGCAAATCGTGTTTAGTAAATTTTGCTATATTCCCTGTGGGACGTTTAGCGATGTGATTGGTGAATTTTGCTATATTCCCTGTGGGACGTTTAGCGATGTGATTGGTGAATTTCGTTATTTCCTGTGGGATGTTTAGCGATGTGATTGGTGAATTTCACTATATTCCCTATGGGAGGTTTAGCGATGTGATTGATGAATTTTGCTATATTTCCTGTGGGACGTTTAGCGATGTGATTGGTGAATTTCACTATATTCCCTGTGGGATGTTTAGCGATGTGATTGATAAATTTTACTAGATTTTCTGTGGGACGTTTAGCAATGTGATTGGTGAATTTTGCTATATTCTTTGTGGGATGTTTAGCGATGTGATTGGTGAATTTTGCTATATTCCCTATAGGACATTTAACAATGTGATAGGTGAATTTTGTTATATTCCCTGTGGGACGTTTAGTGAAGTGATTTGAAAGTGTGCTATAGGTCTTGTGGAGCGTTTAGTAAATTGGATTTAAAATCATGCTATAGGTTCTATGGAACATCTAACAAGTTGTGATTTGAGAGAATGCTATAAGTCCTGTGGAGCGTCTAGCAACTTGTGCTATAACTACTGTGTAGTGTCTAGCTAAAGTGAATTTAAAATTTTGTTATAGCTATTGTGTAGCATATAACAAAATGAACTTTAAATTTGTATTATAGCTACTTTGTAGTATATAACAGAGTGAATTTATGGTTTATGTTATAGCTACTGTGTAGTATATAACGAAATGAACTTTAAATTTGTGTCATAACTACTGTGTAGTATATAATGGAGTGAATTTGTGGTTTATGTTATAGCTACTGTGTAGCATATAACGAAATGCAAATGCAGAAGTTGAATATTTTTGGATTTTGTTGTAATCCTTTCATTGCTCACTAGCTTTAATTAGCTGCAGCCTTTTATTGCTTACTTTTGATGCTACAGTCCATAGTTGTTCGTAATTTTTATCAGCTGCAATCCTTTCATTGTTACTTTTGTTGCTACAGTCCATAATTGCTCACAATTAGCTGCAATCTTTTCATTGCTCACTTTTGATGATACAGTTCATAACTGCTCATGATTTTTGATCCTTGGTAGGTTGATTTGATTGCTTGAATTTTTGTTGCTTGACTTTGAATTTTTATGTTGATTGCTTGAATTTTTGCTAATTGACTTTGAATTCCTACTGATTGACTTTGATTAGCTACCTTCGTTGCTCACTAATATTGATTGACTTGATAGTGTTGATGTTGATTCCATATGTTAGGTGTATCTCCTTTAGGAGTTGCAATTCCCAAGGTATTTATCACACAGGATGATTCTGATAAGCAATTAGCCCATACTATCTTGCCCATTGTTATGTTAATTCTTTTCTCCTTCTTTATTCTCTTTTGTTTCCCTATATAAAATACCATAAGTTAGTCTAGTCTGTTTGCATGTGAAGAATTTTCATCAAAATGCAATGTTATTCTTTTGCACTCTTCCCTTTTTAATTGTGTTGATGTGTCGTGATACTTTACCCTTGAGGCTTTAGCCTAGAGGTGAGTTTGTCTTTTTTTTCAATCCCATTGATGCTATGTCAAAGGGCTTCATTCCCCTTCCTAACATTCCTTTATACTAGTCTTGATGTTATGGAGTTCTCTTTTTATTTATCAAGAGTTGAGAGAGACTCTCTATGGATTAGATGCTTCATCTTTACTAAAGTGTTCTCGTAGCTATTAGAGGTACATTCAGGAGCATCTCTTGGAGAAAATTCTTACTACTCTTTCTTTTATCACTCATGTTATTGAAAATTTTTGTTTTCACAGTTTATGGGAGCAAATTCTCCCTAGTTGAGGCTTCAGGTGGTATTCCAAATGATGCTCCAGATAAGGCTTTGAAGATGAATGTTGAATATGAGGAGCTTAAATTTTCTATCCGACCTCTTAAGATTGCCCAAGATGAGGCTTCTGTGAGTACCACTATCTATGATATTTCCTTATTGGATAAGTCCATGCTTTAATGGGATCCTACAATTTAGAGTCCCGTTGAGTATCAGGTTCACCTTGGTAGTGTCGCCCTTCCTATTTTCACTCCTCCAGACTCTAACTACTTTCCTGTACTTTTACAACACTAATTTTGAATGTTAGTACCAGAGTATTTGTATAAACTTATATGGGCTCAAAGGCTTTTTATACAAATTAAGTATTCACATCAAATGTATAAAAGTGTATGCATGTTATGTATGATATCCATAATTCTAATAGGTCTTCTATGGAGTAGAGTTATGCTCACGGCTCGGAGTGTGAGAATGAGGTGCTTCATCAACAACTTGTAGATTTGAGCATTGAATGCTTCGATATTAATACTTCAGGTGCTAGAGCTTCTTATACAGCTCCTCAGACAAATGATCAGGCTAACAGCTGGAGTCCATAGCCTAACATTAGTGCTCATGATTGATTGTTGAATTTTTTTTTTGTTATTACTCTTGTTGTTTACTTCTTTTTTCCCCTAGAATTCTTTTGCTAATTCTCATACTTCAGTGTTCCATCTTCAGTCTTTGAATGCAGATTTATAGTTTTGCCTTAAATTGCCCTCAGAGCTACATTTTGCCCCCCAGTTTCTGATAGAGATTATGACACTAAGATCATTTTCTTGAAGAATAAAGCCAAACTCATGCCTCTTATTTTGACTGAATTCATCAATGCTTTATTAGCATTCTTCTTTTTATTCAAAGAAATGATACTCTAAAATTCTTCTTTTTCTTTATGTGTGCAACCAAAATCTTTTCTTCTTTTTCTTTTTTTTTTTTCTTTTCTTTCTTTCTCTTTTTCAATTTTTCCTTTTTATGCCTTTATTTTTGCCTAAGCTACCCTTTCGGATTTTCAACTTAACAGGCTAGCCTTAACTTTTGCCTAAGTCACCCTTAAGAGTTTTCAACTTACCAGGCTTCCTTAACTTTTGCTTAAGCTGCCCTTGCAGGTTTTCAACTTAGCGGGCTTAAAATTTTCATTCTTCTTTTTTTTTTTTTTAGATTTTGGTTACAAATGAAGCTCAATTAGCTCACTATTTTTGTTGATCCTTTGACTTACCAACCCGATCAATTATAATAAAGGGATAATGTGAGGAGAAAATGCAACTAGAATAATGATCTCATAGCTATGATTTTTAGCTTTCATTATGTTCTGTCTTTCCAATCAAATATTTATATAGTGTAATAAGGACGAATATGTAATATTTGAACACAAATTTCAAATTCAACTTTATTCGTTAATTAGGGCAAAAATGAGCACATTCATTACGTCATATAATATAACTCTTGTTATTAGCTAGTCATTTCGGATTTTCTAACTGAATATTTTTCTCTTACTTTTATTTCCCTAATTTTTGCATAACTAGCCCTTTGCGGATTTTCTAATCAGCGGGATCCTCTTTCTTATTATTCTCCCTAATTTTTGCTTGCTAGCCCGTTACGGGTTTTCTAAACACCGAGAATATCCTAATTTTTTCATGACTAACCTTTTCAGGTTTTCTAGCCAATGAAATTTTATTTCTTTATTTTTCATTTTTAAAGGCATTATTTCTTTAGATAATCCAAATTAACGGGCTCTATAAACTCATTCCCTTCTAGATTTGATACCATTGCAGCACCCTTGGTAGAATTTTTCTAACCAAATACGGGTTTTTTCCAGTTTAGCCTGAACTTTACTTTTGGATCTAACTCCATAGCCTTTTGCTTATTTTAAAACTAGATATCCAACCTTCATTTTTCCAAGCTTGACTTTCCTGTTGAATGTCTTAATTATCCTTCATCAATTCTCTTAAGCATGGAATGAAACATCTCTTCTTTTTTAAAGACTTAATTTTCTATAGGTAGCACTGTTGCTTCACTTCCATACACAAGTGAAATGGTATTTCATATGTTGAGGCGCACACTGTGGTCCAATATTCCATAAAGCAAATGGAAGATGCTCAGTCTAATCTTTAGAAGGATTTTCATGACATTCTCATTAGTTACTTCAATTGCTCTGCTTGCTTACCTGAGGTTAGTATAATGGAAACTTGTGATGTCGATCCTATATTTTTGTAATAAAGCTGTTGTCTATGCCTAGAACTGTAGATAAGAGTTTTCTTTATAAACTTGGGCAATTATTTTTGCCCCTAGTGTCCATGTAATGCAATTGGCTTTATCATTCTTTCCTACTCCTGGTTTAAGTCATGGAAGCTCTTGCTCTACTGGCCTTACTTTTGGAATAAATAGGAATGAAATGTTCCGCAATTCTTTTATTTTTTGCCCTTGTATGTCTTCATAAGATCAAGAAAATACTACCCTTTTTTTCTTTTTTTTTCTCTTAATTTTTTTTCTCTTCAGGAGTTACATTATGTGATACATGAATGTTCTTTGAATTTTCATTCGTGCCCATAATGAATGAGTCTAATTGAATTAAATTTATATCAAACATGCATATGCGATTAATATTATAATGCACAGTACCATCAAGATACACATCACACAAGTAAGCCAAATCAGAATTCATATCATTGATCACTAAAATAAAAAAGTTTTTAAGAAATGGAAATATTAAAGAAAAGAGCAACGCGATTGTTTTTGACTAGATGCCAAGGATGCTAAGTCTCATGATAGCTCTTCTTCAGGTTGCAGACATAACAACTAGCCTTGCATTTCCTAAATGACTTATTTGATTACCTCTTTCTCAATCTCTTTTGGCAAATAACTAAGAGTTGCGGGCTTCTTACTCTTCTCTTCATTTAGAGGCATCAGGAGATTCCTCTTTGCTAATTCCTTAGTTGATCACCATTGCAGTTGGGGGTGGTACATTTTGGTAGTTAGGGAAAGGATTATTTTTGGTGCTAGGGTTTGGATTTGATTTTTCAAGGTCTAGGATCTTTCCAAAGTCTATGAGGTTTTGGATCTCGTGTTTGAGGTGAGTACAGTTATTTGCAAGATGTCCAATGGTTTGGTGGAATTCGCAGTAGCTATTTGAGTCATAGCTTGGGATGTTTAAACTTAACAGTTTTTGGTTGGTTAAAGGTTGAAGTAAACTCTCTTGCATTAGGTGCTCCAAGACTTTTGACAAAGGTTGGTCAAAGTTTGAGAATCTATTTTTTTGTTGTATTGTATGGATACTTGCAACTCAACTAACGTTTCTTTGTCGAGTGCCCCCAGCTTGGTAATTCTTCTTTCTTGCATTTCTTATATTTTTCTTCTTTATTTGTATGGTAGGCACAACTTTATCAACATTTGAGGGTTGGCCTTTGCTATTATCAATAGGAATGGCAGTAGGTAGAACAATAATAACAAGTGAAATAACAATGGTAGTAAGAATAATAGTAGTAGGTGGAACATCAGCACTAGATGGAAAAATAGGAGCAATAGGTATAATAGCAGTTGGTGGTGGCGGTGGCATTAACCCAACTAGAGCTTGTCTCAGTTCATCTTGAATCATGTCTCTCATGTCATCAATCAGGGCTCCTTTAATATCTTCCAAGGTACAGTTTCCTCCCTATTGTTATTTCATCTCCTCTGTTTGCTTAGTTGGAGTTGGCGTTGGTGGTGGTTCTAGGTAAAGTGGATTGATAGGACTCTTTTCCAATTTGCTAAGGATCTCTTTAGCTATTGAACTCGAACTTGAAGTAGTTCTCTCCAGTTTGCTACCTTTTCATTTCCAAACATAGGAAGACCCGAATGAATCTATGATGGCTGGAAAACAAAGTGTTAGTATGATGCATGAGATGCATGTATACAAGTATGCATGATGCATGTGCTATGCAAATCAAGTAATAAGTAACAAATCAAGTGCACAACATACATCTTTCCAACCTTATTCTTCCCACACATGGATTTAATGGCGAGTTTCTTTTCCTAAGATTTTTGGCTTTGACTTTAATATCAATAAGGGATATCACGAACTAACACGTATGCCAAATCTTTTAAAGTAGTAAAAGCATAAAAGTAGTATTTCTAGGTATAAAAGTTTAGCCCAAATGGGCTTCTAGAGTATGGGCTTGGGCTTTTATAGATAGAAATACCTCATAGCAATATACACAAGCAATTTGGGTAAGTCCTAGGGGAAGTTAATAGGTCACTAAATGAGCTGAGTCCGGTGAAAAGGTCAAAGTTCCCTTAGCAAGATGCCCTCCTTTAAGATTGAGTTACATACCAAGGTTAGAGGGGCCTGACATCATTTGCAAACTCGAGAGAAGACTACCCCCTTTAAAACTGGGGTCACAAACTTTGGTTAGATGAGCCCAATAATCTCTCTTGAACTGAGTTAAGGCTAAGAGTGATGGTTGGCCAATTTACAATTTTAGGAAGCTGGTGGAATCAAGGGACCATAAACTAATGCCATCGACTAATAGGGACGTGCAAAAATGAATGCAAGAATAAAATAATAATTAATAAAATAATTTTAAAGAACAATCCCCAGTGAAGTCGCCACTGTAAATGGTGGGGTTTAGTACGCCCCCAAGTATATTGCAACCTCGATACTATTTGAGCTCAGGGCTCTAGAGAACACACTACTATATCATAAAGACATAGCGTGGAGATGAGGAGTCGCCACCCAGGGTAATAACTGGGACAAATTGAAGGTAGTGGTAACTCGATTCTCTAAAAGAAAGTTAGCACCACAACCAAGAAATTATGGGAATTGAATACCAACTTCTTTGAATCTCGTGTTCATTTAAAATTAGTTTATGAATTACTATCTTATTGCCTAATTACATGCAATTTCATTAAACCCTAATTAATCATCCATCTAATCCTAAGGCAACCAGTTCATGAAAAAGCACATAAGAATTGCATTCATTTAAGGCGGAGCAACCTTAGTTAATTCTAAACTATATTGATTTTAATTTAAAGTGATCTAAATCTATATTTTATTTACAAGTGAAATAAAGAACTAACGTGATCCTACATTTGAATTAGTTAATGTGCACATGTTTATAATTTTTAATTTCTAAAGAAATGGACTTAAGTCTATTAAATTTTAAAAGAAAAAGGAATTAAGTTAATGGGCCTAATTCTAGTTAATTTTTAATTTAAATGAAGTGATCCTAAATCAATTTATTTTAAAATAAAATGTATTAGTAGATTGAGCTAAGTTTAAATTGAATTTTTATTAATCTAAGAAAATGAGACTAAATCTAATTAACCTAAATGGGCCTAAATTTGTTTTAATAAATTAAACCTAAAAAATCAATTTTAAATAGGCCTATTATTAGTGAATTCAACCTAAATGTGGGCTTGAGGCGCAAAACGAATAAAAGGCCCAAATAACAAATAAACACACACAAAACATACACACAATGATTCTAGCCCTAATTTTTACATGCAACCTAATTAGCTACAACTACCATTGATTTTAATTAGGGTTACCAAATTGAACCTAATTTACTAATTCATTTTAAAGAAGCAGAAAAGTAAATATTTTACTATTCCCACTATCAGGGTTATTACAACATCTACAAAAATTAAAATTAAATTATACAAACCCAAAAAGCCAAAAAAATAAAAATAAAAAATAAAATAACAAACAAAATAAAAAAATAAAAATAAATAAAATAAAATACATAAAAATTGTAAGTATAAATACAAAATTCAATCCATGACATTCCATGGATCTTCATGGTTTTCCATTGTGTAACCATGTGTCTCCATATGTTCAGGTTACTCCCACCATTATGAAACATAAATAAACAATAAATAAATCAGTAACCAATCAATAAATAAGATCAAATAAAAGAAAGTAAGAAAATAAATAAAAGAAAATGATAAACAACAAATATAAATATTAGTAAAATAAAGAATAAACAACTAAATCTAATATCCAAATGAATAATGAATAAACAAACCCAAAAAGAAAAATAATGACAACAAATTGAAAAAAAAATGAAAATTAAAAAAACGAAATCAAAGAATAAGACCCATGAATCTTCTGATTGGAATTTGATTAAATTCCAAACGGAAATTCAAGAAATAAAAAAATATTTTTTATTTTGAAAATTCTTCTCATTCTTTAGCTTTTCGAATTTTAGGTTGGCTTTCTCTCCATAGTTTGTTCATGCCACTCTACCCATCATGAAAATAAAAACAAACTAACAATTAAACAACAGTCAGTGAATGATTTAAAATAATAAATAAAGAGAATCAAATAATATAAATAAATAAAATTAAAGTCAAAATAGAAGAGAAAAGAGATGAACATGAGAATTAGATGTAGTATTGATTCCCCCCAAAAAGTTGATCACCGTTGATGAAAGCCTGTGACTTTTTTTTGTGTATGAGTTTTTAGTTTTATTTGATGTGATTAATGGCAAAAAACTAAAAAAGTACGTGAAAAATAAAGAGAAGTAGAGAGTGTTTTTGGCTCATGGCAAAGAATCAGAAAGTCAGAGCAAATAATTGAAAGTCCAGAGCCTCATTTGCGAAAAGAAATTTTTAGTATTTATTAAAACACCATCTTGCAACCCTTCGTAGAGTTCAGGGTAAAAATAATTTTTTATTATTTATCTGATAAATAACTATTTGTCAATAAATATTTATCAAATAAATCAACTAACTGCCAATCAAAATAAAATAAAATTTGAAAAAAATAAAATAAAAATTACAGGATATTTATTTACTGATCGAAAGTGTGGATTTCCGACCGAAAATTTATATTTTTGATAGATTTCCGATCGAAAATCTACGTTTCCAATGGAAATTTTTGAATTTGGCCAATTTATGGCCACATTTGGCCAGTGATGGCCAATCAAAAAATTTCTTTTCTTTTGTGGCAGAAGTTGGCCATTTCTCTTATTTCAAATTCACTTTACAAATTGAAACGGCCATCTTCGGCCCATTCTTCCCTTTTTAAAATTTTTTTTTTCTTTTTTGAAAACTCATTTTTCTTTTTTTTTTGAATTTTATCTTTTTTATTTTTTTTATTTTTTTGAAAATTTGTTTAGAAAAGAACTAATTAAAATAAATAAATAAATAATAATAATAATAAAATAAATCCTAAAAATAATTTACAATTTAGGTTTCGTTTGTTTACGGAAAATATTCTTTCAAAAAATATTTTTCCTTATTTTTCAGTGTTTTAATTACCTAGGGAAAATAAGTCAAAAAAATAATATATCAGTCAAAGAAAAATTACTTTAAAATAAGGAAAAATGATTTCTCATCTTAAGGACGGGAAAACAATTTTCAATACCTTTTCCAAAGCATTTTTTCCTCATTTATTACCTTCCTTTTTATTTTCTAATGTCTTCTCTCCTCATTTTTTTTTTCTTTTTTAGTGTTGCAACCAAACATAGGAAAATATCTTCCTTGAAAAATATTTTCTAGAGAAAATATTTTCCAAGGATAAAATATTTTCCGCAAACAAACGGAACCTTAGTTCAAAACCAATGAATCAGATCCAATAAATGTAATTTCATAATCAATTTTTATCATTGGGTCCTTTGTCGCATCTAGACTCAAATCATCTAGAAATTGGGTGCTTACAGTATTTATCTGCTAAGTAAGCCAAGGTAACTAGATGATTTTTAAAGTCTCTTGGATTTTTATGTTTAAGCTTGAAAGTTTTTATTTGGAAAGTATTCGAGTCTCGAAGCGTTGATGCATGAATTCTGAATCCACACTTATTCTTACACAAAGGCAGTGACTCTTTGTTGTATACATTTATTAAAAACATAACTGAACCATCATTTTCTTATAGTCCATTCTTTCAAAGCTTTTCTAAATACTACCCGGTCTAAAACTCTCATGCCCTTTTATAACTGTGGATCCTTCATTCCTATGACTTCATTGAATTCCTGATATTACTCAAGGCCTTCATCATATGAGCCCTCCAAACTACCACATTCATTATCATCTATGTTAGGCTCATTGAACTCACCAAAACCATTAGCATTAAAATTATTTTGTCCTCTGCTGGTTTTTAGAGGAGATGTCTCATCTCGATACTCCTCTTTAGTAGTTGCAGTTGCAGCTTCAACATTTGGGTATTGCACAACTTCTGAATCATATGGATGTTGCTCAGCAGCAGCTTCATCTTGATGTTGTTCAACATTTTCTGTTGTTACTGTAGAATCAACACCACCTGCTACATTGGAGAAAAGGTCATCATAATTCCCTTCTAAGTCAACATACATGCTACTAACATCGCTAGAATCTGCTTCAATTAAGATACTATCATCATTTACACTAGGACAATAATCACTCCCTAGTGAGTCATTATCTCACAATTCACCAAAAACATCAAGCTTGTAAACTCCCCCCAACCCACTACCCTCAACATTATGAACATCAACATCAGCTTCATCTTTCTGAGCATCTACTATCTCATCTTTGTCATCTTTGTCCCCACTTGCATTCTCATTTGCCATATCAACACAATCATTATCATATGCACTATCAAACTCGAAGTTCACAGAGTCATTCAAATATACATTATCATGGTCATCCAAAATCTCGCAATCACTATCCCTTCCAATACCAGGTGTCGGTTCATTTTCAACAGGGGTAAAAGGCATGTATGCAAATGACTGCTTGATATCATTCATATAGTTAGAGATAAACTCACGAAGTATGGAATAAAGGATGTTGTATTCTATTAATGTGTATTACAAATATATAGAAGAGATACAACAATTATACTAGAATATAAGTGCTAAGGTATATCAGATTAATATTAGAATACATCATAACTAATCCTTATCTGATAGAGAGTTTTATCTGGAATACCCCCCTTAAGTGGAAGGTTGGAAAGGCTGCAACCGAAGCTTGTCTCGGATGAAGTGAAACTGTTGTTTGGACAACATTTTTGTCAATATATTAGCAAGCTGGTCCTTAGATAATATGGAATCGATAGTGAGCTGGCGAGATTGAACCTGTTTGCGGACGAAGTGAAAATCAACTTCGATATGGCGAGTACAAGCTCTAAATACTGGATTTGAAGAGAGAAAAATGACACCTAAATTATCACACCATAGATGAGGTACTTTGGAGAAGATAACACCAAGTTCACAAAGCAAAACCATGAGCCATTTTACATCAGTTGTTGCACTTGCGGCTGCGCGAAACTTTGATTCTGTGGATGAGTGTGCGATTATTTGCTATTTTTTTGATGACCAACTAACTAGATTAGACCCAAGAAAAATCATAGAACCACTTATAGAATGCATGTCATCGACGTTCCCTGCCTAATCAACATATGTGAACACTATAAGAGTTGTCCATGAAGACTTTTTGATAAGAAGTCTAAAGGAAAGAGTGCCTTGAAGATAACGCAATATGCATTTGAGAGCCTGAAGATGGATGGTGGTAGGACAATACATGAACTGAGTAAGTTTGTTGATGGCGAAGGTAATATCCGGTCGAGTCGTAGTGGCATATTGCAAGCTGCCACAACATTGTTAAAATCTAATGGCTTTCACTGAAGTTAATGGGTCACCTCCTTATTTTAAAACAACAACATTGGTTACCATAGGTGTACATAGAGGTTGACATTATTGCATACCCATTTGTTTAAGAAGATTGGCAATATAAGTATGTTAAGTGAGGAGCAATCCATTGGATTTGAATATAACTTCAAGACCCAAAAAATATTTGAGCGGCCCTAGATCCTGAAGTGAAAACTTAGCAGCAAGAGTGTGGATAATGTGCCGAATAAACTTTAGATCATTGCCTGTTAAAATTATGTCATCCATATATACAAGTAAAAAACAATAACGTGAGCCATCATTAAAAAGAAATAATGAAGAATCAACCTGTGAGCCATGAAAACCAATAAAACAAAGAAAGCTGCTCAATTTCTGAAACCAAGCACGTGGTGCTTATTTCAGACCATATAGAGACTTACGAAGAAAAAAAACATGATGTGGATTTTTCTTGTCAATAAATCTTTATGGTTGTTTCATGTAGACTTGTTCATAAAGATCACCATGCAAAAAAGCATTGCTTATATCTAATTGATGTAATGGCCAACCTTTAGAGACAACAAAGGTAACAATTGTGCGTATAGTGACTGGTTTAATAACTGGGCTGAATGTTTCATTGTAATCCAATCCATGCTCTTGTGTGTATCCTTTGGCGACTAAACGAGCTTTGTATTGCTCAATGGAACTATTAGCTCCTCTTTTAATTTTGAAAACCCACCGATTACCTACAACATTTGCATTTGCCGGAGGTGGTACTAACTGCTAAGTGTTTATATTGTACAAAGCATCCATTTCATGAACCATGGCGTTCCTCTATTAGGGTAAGAGTACAACTTTAGAAAAAGAAGTAGGTTCAATTTCAGGAATGGAAGTGGAGGAGGATGTGACAAAGTGGGCATGTTTTTAAGATTTAGCAAGAGTTTATGGATAGAGCTACATTGGGTGTACTCGGTTCAGTTGGGAAGTGGCAGAAAGGACAGATGTGAAAGATAAGGGTAGGTCAACAGATAAATTTAATCCAGTAGGATTAAAAATATGAACGTCATGAGGAGGTCTAGTTGGCATGTTGGTTGTAGATTGAGATGGACTAAAAGTAGTAAAGTTGGAGGTGGACTGTAGTGAGAGTTGGTATGGAGTGATAGGATGAGAAGTAGAATGAGGTAGAGTTTGCGATAAGATAGGAAACTGACCTGATGTGGTGGAACCATTGAGATTGGACATCAGATATGTGAGCTGCAGCTAAGGGATAGTTGATCGCGTGTTGGTAGAGTGAGAAGTAATGGATGGAAAAATAGTGAAAGGCAAAATGGACTCATAAAAAATTACATGGCGGGCAAAATAAATTTTATCAAAATCTTTGTTTAGACACCTGTAACCAAGATGATGGGGGTGAGTATCCAAGAAAATTACATTGGTTACTTCTAAAAGAAAATTTATGTTGATGAAAAGGACGTAACCATGGAAACATAACCTAACAAAAAATTCTTAAAAAAGAATAGTCAGGTTGTTTTTTAAATAGCATAGTAAATGGAATGGCACTGGAAATAGATGTTGTAGGCATTCTATTAATTAAAAATATTGTTGTTTCAAAGGCAAAATGCCAATATTTGAATGGCGTATCACTATGACCAAGTAAAGCCAAACCAATGTCGGCGATATACCAAATTTTTTGCTCGGTAGTACCATTTTGTTCGTGTGTATGGGGACATGCTATTCTGTGTGCAACGCCATTTTCTTTAAAATAAAGATTTAAAGAACGAAACTCACCCCCCCCCCCCCAATCAAAATTAAAAGCTTTGATAGTTGTATTAAATTGTTTTTCAACATAGGATTGAAATTGACAAAAAATAACTGTAACATCTGTAGACGGCAGGGTTTAGCGCATGTCTAAGTTTATTGCAACAGCGTCACTGTTTGAGCTCAGAGCTCCATGGAACACACTACTATATCACAAAGACATAGCGTGGAGATGAGGAGTCGCCACCCAGGGTAATAACTGGGACAAATCGAAGGTGGTGATAACTCGATTCTCTAAAAGAAAGTTATCACCACAACCAAGAAATTCTAGGAACGGAATACCAACTTCTTTCAGTCTCGTGTTCTTTAAAGTTGGTTTATGAATTACTATCTTATCCTCTAATTACATGCAATTTCATACAAACCCTAATTAAATATCCATCAATCCCAAAGGCAACCAATCATGAAAAAGCATATAAAAATGCATTCATACAAAGCGCATAAACCCTAGGTTAGTTTAATCTACATATTTTAATTTAAGTGAGCTAAGTTTATATATTTTAATTTACAAATGAACCTAAAGCTAATGAGCCTAATTCCTACTCAATTTTATTTAAATGAGCCTAAGTCTATTTATTT